>JAGFNQ010000794.1:0-101656 GCA_024364735.1 Boesenbergia rotunda | reverse complement strand
TTCAGACGGATCGTTACTTTTCTCTACTTCTCTACTTTTGATACATGACTAAAAATGCGGAAATCTTTTTTTTTCTTTTAAATTCATCTAACAATCATATTCTAACTTAAGTAGTCATGCATGATACCATGTCACACTTCCTTTCTCAAAACTCGCAAAATGGCACTTATTGAAACCTGCCTCACCCAACTGAACTTTCGGGTATCAGTCGACTGATACTGTATCAGTCGACTGATAGGCCTGAAATCAGAATTTCAGATTTCGGCAGTTGCTTCAACTCTCCACCAAACCTATACTTTCGAGCCATATAGAATCATGACACCATTTCTATACTCTATGTCAGTTTTCTAACAATTTAGCCAATCAAAACGAATCCATAAACTTGAAATTAGGACTTTTGCGGAAGAAAATAAACTATTCAAGTTATATGAACTTTAACACTAAGTTTGTACCAATCTTGACTTCTATACATTCATAACACCAAATACATGTTCTATGACCTTGCTAAAGCATTATGAAATGTGAATGCAACTTTTCTAAACATATTTAAGCAATGAAACTTAATTCAAAGAGAAATTGATACTATCTTGGCACATGCATCTATTTCTCTAACAAAGTATCAATATTTCAACTACTCACATTCTACTCATCCAATGCAATCATAAGGATATATGCTAAATGAAATGACATGGAATCTTTACTCTAAGAAATTGAGCATGTAAAACTATCCAAAGCTTAAATGTTCGCTAAACTCCATAAAGCAAGAACTTGAAATTTGAATAACTAAAACATTGTAATTCAAATAACTAAATTGTCTCGTCTCAAGATCTCTCCAAAATCAGCCACCACACACACTTTACTCAGCACCGCCTCGTCGCCTTCCTTCAGAATTGCTTGCCTTTACCTTTATCTGCAGTAAGAGGAAATGCAACTAGTAAGCAAAAAGCTTAGTAAGTACTATCTAGCTCACAAAATCTCGAAATGTGCAAACATGCTTCTTGAACAATATGAAATCATATGAGATACTATATGCTTGAAAGAAAACTAAGAACATGTATAACTCAAAACATGCATACTCAAGCAATAATAAATCTCAATTTACTTTCTTGGCTCAACTTGAAACTTTAGCTATTCTTTAACTTTTGAAAACTTTCTTAAACTTTCGAAACTTTGCTAAAGCATATACTTGAAAATAATAATCACTTGGATCCACTGAAGACGTAAGTACCATCTGATATGCGCGTTCCCTAAAAGGTTGGGGTAGCGAGCCACCAATCCTAATAGAGCAGACCTTGGTCTACCAGGGCCAAGACCTTGGAATTGGACACCTGGATTTCTTTAACGACGCCCTTGGACGCCGGGTACTGGCCTTATAAAATAAAATAGCTTTTCTTTCTTTTCTTTCTTATCTGTAAATGCCTTGGCATTTTCTGGAGCACCTTGCGTGCTAAAATCCCTAAGTCTTGACTTTTGGGGATTTCTTAAGGCCTTGGCCTTTTCTTTTCTTATCTTTATCTTTTCTTTCTTTTCTCATAGCTTTTCTTGGACCCTAAACTCACATAGGGTATTAATCAACATATATAAGCATATAATGAACTAAGATCACATGCAAAAACTCAAACAAAAAGGAAATATCTCTTCTAAAAACTTTTAAAGGAAATTCTCGCGGAAAAACCGCCTCTTACTGCAGGTGAGCAGTACTTACATTGATATCTTGGACTTACAACCAAGATTGACGTCTAGGACTCGAGAGAAACTTGAGATCTCGGAGAATTCTTCACGTCTACGCGTTCCTCTCGCCGCGGGGATCCCGAATATAGAATTATCTCTTGGAGAAGAGCCTTGACCGGCCCCCTAGAGCTTGGTGTAGTTTCGCCCAGAAGAGGAGGGGTCGGCGTGAGGGTTTGGAGAGGAGAGAAAATAAAACTTCTCTCTTTAATTACCTATTTATACTTATGGGGCGGATTAACCTAACTACACCTTAAATATAGGTCTCTCCATCCTTTTCTGTGCTTGATACCCTAGCCCAGCTGGTCGCGCGCGTTTCTGGTTTCGTGCTGGTCGCGGGTTCGATCCACCAGCTGCACTTAATTGGTTTTTCCATTTATACTTATGGGGGCAAATCGACCTAACTACCCCTTAAATATAGGTCTCTCCTTCCTTTTCTGTGCTTGATACCCTAGCCCGGCTGGTTGCGCGCGCGGGCTGTTTCGTGGTGGTCGCGGGTTCAATCCACCGGCTGCCCTTAAACGTTTTTATTATTTTTCTTTTTATTTTTCTTTTTCTTTTTCCAAAAATACCAAACGGACTCGGAAAATTCCATAAAAATACTCTAAAAATTCCTAAAAATATCTAGAATATTTCTAAACCATTTCTAAATAATTCTAAGGACTTTAAGTACTAAAAATGGAAATTTTGGGGCGTTACAATCCCCCATACCTTATAAAAAGTTCGTCCTCGAACTTAGAATAATTCTGGATATCTCTCTCTCATGCTGTCCTCACGTTCCCAAGTAGCCTCTTCATGCTTTTGATTCTGCCAGATGACCTTCACTAGTGGCACTTCTTTGTTTCTTAATCTTTTAACTGCTTTGTCCACTATCTGTGTCGGTCTGCTCTCATAGCTAAGATCTTCTTGAATCTGTACTGACTGAGGCTGAATCACTTGGCTAGGGTCGTGAACACACTTCTTTAGCATAGAGACATGAAATGTACTGTGGATAGCTGACATATCCTCTGGTAAGTCCAGCTCATAGGCTACCTTCCCAACTCTCTTTATAATCTCATAGGGTCCTATGTAGCGAGGACTTAGCTTGCCCTTCTTGCCAAATCTCACCACTCCCTTCATGGGAGCGACCTTGAGAAATACTGAATCTCCAACTTGGAATTCAAGTGGCCTACGGCGTGTGTCAGCATAACTTTTCTGTCTACTCTGAGCAGTCTCAATCCTCTGGCGGATCGTCTGGATAGCCTGAGTGGTCTCATCTATAAGCTCAGTCTGGCTGCCTAGTTCTGACTCCATCTCTTTCTTCTCACCAGCTTCTTGCCAACATATGGGTGATCTACATTTCCTGCCATATAATGCCTCATAAGGTGCCATCCTGATGGTGGCCTGATAGCTATTGTTGTAGGCAAACTCAGCTAAGCACAGAAATTTGCACCAACTACCTTTAAAGTCCAATGCACAAGCCCTGAGCATGTCTTCTAAAATCTGATTTACTCTCTCTGTTTGTCCATCTGTCTGGGGATGGAAGGCTGTGCTGAACTGAAGTTTGGTGCCTAGGGCGTCCTGAACACACCTCCAAAAATGGGAGATGAATCGCCCATCTCTGTCAGAAACGATCGACTTCGGGACTCCGTGAAGCCTGATTACTTCTTTCACGTACAGCTGTGCTAATTGCTCTACCGAATGCGATAACTTGATGGCTAGGAAGTGGGCAGACTTGGTCAATCTGTCCACTATCACCCAAATTGCATCGTGTCCATGGGTGGTTCTTGGAAGACCTGTGATAAAGTCCATGGATATTTCTTCCCACTTCCACTCTGGAATGGGAAGAGGCTGCAGAACTCCTCCTGGTCTCTGGTGCTCGGCTTTGACCCTCTGGCAGGTCAAGCAGGTACTGATATATCTGGCCACGTCTCGCTTGAGTCCAGACCACCAGAACCTTTGCTTTAAATCTTGGTACATCTTGGTAGAACCAGGATGCATAGAGTACGGGGTACTGTGGGCTTCTTCTAAAATATTCTTTCTTAGTTCCTCATCATTGGGGACGCAAAGGCGGTCTCCAAGATAGAGGATGCCACTATCTGATACTCGAAACTCTGAATTTTCTGCCTCTTGGATCTCCTGCTTGATCTTCTGGATCTCTGGGTCTTGACTTTGCTTTCTTTGTATATCCACAAGCAGGGTTGACTCTAGAGTCAATGCAGAAAGTTGCCCAATTATTACCTCGACTCCAAAATCCTTTATTTCTTTCTGAAGTGGTAGAGACAGTGATGATAGGGACATCAGTGTGGCACAGGATTTTCTGCTCAGTGCATCTGCCACTTTATTAGCTTTACCTGGGTGGTAGAGGATTTCACAGTCATAATCTTTGACCAACTCTAGCCACCTGCGCTGCCTCATATTCAGTCCTTCTGAGTGAAGAAGTACTTCAAACTCTGATGGTCTGTGAAGATTCTGCACTGCACTCCATACAGGTAGTGTCTCCAGAGCTTCAGTGCGAAAACCACAGCTGCTAGCTCAAGGTCGTGGGTAGGGTAATTCTTCTCATAGTCCTTGAGCTGTCTGGAGGCATATGCTATTACTTTACCGTCTTGTATGAGGACAGCTCCAAGGCCCATCTTGGATGCATCACTGTAGATGTCAAAGGCCTTGTCACTCTCTGGAACAGTCAGGATGGGAGCACTAGTCAATCTCTTCTTCAGCTCTAGAAAACTGTGCTCGCATCTATCTGACCATTCAAACTTCTTGTTCTTTCTGGTCAAGGCTGTGAGTGGAGAGGCTATTCTGGAAAAGTCCTCCACAAATTTTCTATAATATCCTGCCAGCCTAAGAACTTCTGATTTCACTGGCATTCTTGGGTCTACACCAGTTGCTGACTGCTTCTATCTTGGCTAGATCAACTTGAATGCCTTCTTTGGATACAATGTGACCTAGGAAGGTCACCTGATCTAGCCAAAACTCACACTTTGAGAATTTTGCATAGAGCTTCTCCTGCTGAAGGATCTGCAGCACTATCCTCAAGTGTGTAGCATGGTCCTCTGGAGTCTGTGAGTATATGAGGATATCATCAATAAATACAATGACGAATTTATCGAGATACTCCCTGAAGATGTGGTTCATCAGCTCCATGAAGACTGCTGGAGCATTGGTTACTCCAAAAGGCATCACTACAAACTCGTAGTGGCCGTATCTTGTCCTGAAGGCCGTCCTGGGGATGTCACTCTCTTTAACCTTTAGCTGATGATACCCAGAACGCAAATCTATCTTCGAGAACACTGTAGCCCCTTTGAGTTGATCAAATAAATCATCTATTCTAGGAAGGGGGTACTTGTTCTTGATGGTCACCTTGTTCAGAGCTCTGTAGTCTATGCACAGACGCACAGACCCATCCTTCTTCTTGACGAAAAGTACAGGAGCTCCCCAAGGTGAATGACTAGGGCGGATGAAACCCTTGTCAAGCAGCTCTTGCAATTGTTCTTGTAATTCTTTCAGTTCTGCTGGTGCCATGCGATAAGGTGCCTTCGAAATTGGGTTGGTTCCTGGGGCCAACTCAATTTCAAACTCAATTTCCCGATTGGGAGGGAGTCCTGGTAACTCTTCAGGAAACACCTCAGGATAGTCACAGACTACCCTCACTTCTTCTCTCTTCAATCCTTCTCCTTGACTCGCATCCACTATATGAGCTAGAAACCAGAGCACCCCTTCTCTGACATTTCTGAGCTTGTAAGGTAGGTAGGAACCTATTTATCTTTCTCCTTGGGTCTCCAATAAACTCAACCGAAGGTTCTGCTTCTGGTGTAAACTTGACTTTTTCTTGCGGCAGTCTATAGAAGCATTATACTTGCTCAAGAAGTCCATTCCTAAAATGACATCGTAATCCTTCATCTCAAGGACTAACGAGTCACTGTAGAGCTCTCGGTTGGAAATCTAGATTGATACTGCCCTTAGCCTCTCAGTAGAGGCCATTACTTCCCTTGACGGTAAGGTTGTTAAGAACTTCATCGTTCAACCTTTCTGGTGGCCTTTATACTGTTTAAGTAGTGCTCAGTGATCAAAGCACTACTTATTAGTTCCTCGGAGGTTTGCAGCCTCGTAACACCGCTAGCCCCCCCTTCAACGCCATCTCAGGCCTTAACATCTTGAGCATTAGCCTAACTACCTCTTTTTCTGTGCTAACTAGCTCTGGGCACAGATGAGCTAACCGCTTAAACATCTTCACTGCTTCATCCACGGATAGTTCTCCTTGTCTAAACTCCGTGAATTCATCATAATGCTTGTTGGTTACTTGCATGTGAGAGTATTCTTCGAAGAACTCAGTCTCGAAGTCGGCCCATGTCATCTGGCTGACATTTCTCTTGGCCTTGACTCTCTTCCACTATATTCTAGCATCTCCCGTAAGGCAGAAAGATGCACACTTTATCTTCTCTACCTCATGCCAGTCCAGTAGTCCTACTATTCTTTCCAACGTTTTGAACCATGCTTAAGCATCCCATGGTTTGCTTGTGCCTGGGAAGTTCCCTGGCTTCAGTTTCTCCTACTGAATGAGGTACGCTTCTTGCCTTCTAGGAGCTTGCTCCTCGTCTTGGGCCTTTCTAGGACGTCCTCAAATGTATAACTTAACACTTAATGGTAATGTTCCCAAACTTGCTTTAGGATATAACAAGACCTTGGTCTTGATTCTTATCTCATTTCTTAGTCCTAGAACTCGTTCTAGGGCTTAGTAAGACCTTGGTCTTGCTCAAAACTTTTATCAAGCACCTTGCGTGCCATAATCCCAAAACTTACTTTTGGGCAAATCAAGTAAGTACTTAAGCATTTCTCTAATATCCATTCTAGGGATTAAACATGATTCCGTGATACTAAGGTATTAAACATGCTTCCTTGTTCTATGCACATATGAGTAAGTACTTAAGCATTTCTCTGTACTGCAATTAAATAAAGGAGCAATAGAAAAACTGAAACTTAAAACTTTCTTACTTGAAGACGGCAAGGTTGATGCTGATGTGTGTGTGATGCTGGAGAATGGGAACTGCTCTGATACCACCTGTAGCGACCCGCCTTCTCTACCTTCAGACGGATCGTTACTTTTCTCTACTTCTCTACTTTTGATACATGACTAAAAATGTGGAAATCTTTTTTTTTCTTTTTAAATTCATCTAACAATCATATTCTAACTTAAGTAGTCATGCATGATACCATGTCACACTTCCTTTCTCAAAAACTCGCAAAATGGCACTTATTGAAACCTGCCTCACCCAACTGAACTTTCGGGTATCAGTCGACTGATACTGTATCAGTCGACTGATAGGCCTGAAATCAGAATTTCAGATTTCGGCAGTTGCTTCAACTCTCCACCAAACCTATACTTTCGAGCCATATAGAATCATGACACCATTTCTATACTCTATGTCAGTTTTCTAAACAATTTAGCCAATCAAAACGAATCCATAAACTTGAAATTAGGACTTTTGCGGAAGAAAATAAACTATTCAAGTTATATGAACTTTAACACTAAAGTTTGTACCAATCTTGACTTCTATACATTCATAACACCAAATACATGTTCTATGACCTTGCTAAAGCATTATGAAATGTGAATGCAACTTTTCTAAACATATTTAAGCAATGAAACTTAATTCAAAGAGGAAATTGATACTATCTTGGCACATGCATCTATTTCTCTAACAAAGTATCAATATTTCAAACTACTCACACTTCTACTCATCCAATGCAATCATAAGGATATGTATGCTAAATAAAATGACATGGAATCTTTACTCTAAGAAATTGAGCATGTGAGACTATCTAAAGCTTAAATGTTCGCTAAACTCCATAAAGCAAGAACTTGAAATTTGAATAACTAAAACATTGTAATTCAAATAACTAAATTGTCTCGTCTCAAGGATCTCTCCAAAATCAGCCACCACACACACTTTACTCAGCACCGCCTCGTCGCCTTCCTTCAGAATTGCTTGCCTTTATCTTTATCTGCAGTAAGAGGAAATGCAACTAGTAAGCAAAAAGCTTAGTAAGTACTATCTAGCTCACAAAATCTCGAATGTGCAAACATGCTTCTTGAACAATATGAAATCACATGAGATACTTATATGCTTGAAAGAAAACTAAACTAAACATGTATAACTCAAAACATGCATACTCAAGCAATAATAAATCTCAATTTACTTTTCTTGGCTCAACTTGAAACTTTAGCTATCCTTTAACTTTTGAAAACTTTCTTAAACTTTCGAAATTTTGCTAAAGCATATACTTGAAAATAATAATCACTTGGATCCACTGAAGACGTAAGTACCATCTGATATGCGCGTTCCCTAAAAGGTTGGGGTAGCGAGCCACCAATCTAGGGCTGCAAACGAGTCGAGCCGAGCCGAGCCCAAGGTCGGCTCGAGCTCGAGCTCGAGAAAACCAAAGGAGCTCGGCTCGAGCTCGAGCTCGATCGAGCTAGTAAAATCGAGCTCGAGCTCGGCTCGAGTCGAGCTCGAGCCGAGCTCGAGCCAAATTCGAGCCGAAAAATCTAATAAAAATGGGGTAAGGTCATGATTCGAACTTGCAACCTCTGCTACTCTGCTACATGGGAACCTCCACCAGTCCACCGAAACCTTCTAACCACAAATACCTCATCAAGTTCTTATTTATTTATGGAAAACAATGTTATTTTAAACGAGCCAGGCTTGGCTCGATATGGCTCGACGAGCCATCGAGCAAGCTTTGAATTGGCTCGGGCTCGGCTCGAATTGTAAACGAGCCAGCTCGAGCTCGGCTCGAGCTCGGTCAACTCCGAGCTCGAGTCGAGTTTTGACCGAGCGGCTCGCGAGCGGCTCACGAGCGGCTCGACTCATTTACACCCCTACACCAATCCTAATAGAGCAGACCTTGGTCTACCAGGGCCAAGACCTTGGAATTGGACACCTGGATTTCTTTAACGACGCCCTTGGACGCCGGGTACTGGCCTTATAAAATAAAATAGCTTTTCTTTCTTTTCTTTCTTATCTGTAAATGCCTTGGCATTTTCTGGAGCACCTTGCGTGCTAAAAATCCCTAAGTCTTGACTTTTGGAGATTTCTTAAGGCCTTGGCCTTTTCTTTTCTTATCTTTATCTTTTCTTTTCTTTTCTCATAGCTTTTCTTGGACCCTAAACTCACATAGGGTATTAATCAACATATATAAGCATATAATGAACTAAGATCACATGCAAAAACTCAAACAAAAAGGAAATATCTCTTCTAAAAACTTTTAAAGGAAATTCTCGCGGAAAAACCGCCTCTTACTGCAGGTGAGCAGTACTTACATTTATATCTTGGACTTACAACCAAGATTGACGTCTAGGACTCGAGAGAAACTTGAGATCTCGGAGAATTCTTCACGTCTACGCGTTCCTCTCGCCGCGGGGATCCCGAATATAGAATTATCTTTTAGAGAAGAGCCTTGACCGGCCCCCTAGAGCTTGGTGTAGTTTCGCCCAGAAGAGGAGGGGTCGGCGTGAGGGTTTGGAGAGGAGAGGAAATTAAACTTCTCTCTTTGATTACCTATTTATACTTATGGGGCGGATTAACCTAACTACACCTTAAATATAGGTCTCTCCATCCTTTTCTGTGCTTGATACCCTAGCCCAGCTGGTCGCGCGCGTTTCTGGTTTCGTGCTGGTCGCGGGTTCGATCCACCAGCTGCACTTAATTGATTTTTCCATTTATACTTATGGGGGCAAATCGACCTAACTACCCCTTAAATATAGGTCTCTCCTTCCTTTTTTGTGCTTGATACCCTAGCCCGGCTGGTTGCGCGCGCGGGCTGTTTCGTGGTGGTCGCGGGTTCAATCCACCGGCTGCCCTTAAACGTTTTTATTATTTTTCTTTTTATTTTTCTTTTTCTTTTTCCAAAAATACCAAACGGAATCGGAAAATTCCATAAAAATACTCTAAAAATTCCTAAAAATATCTAGAATATTTCTAAACCATTTCTAAATAATTCTAAGGACTTTAAGTACTAAAAATGGAAATTTTGGGGCGTTACAAAAAATCCCGATGCAACCGAAACCAACACCTTCACCAACTCAAGGACCCGAGCACCAAGATAAGATCTCCCACATGTGTGTTCCTCCAAGTCCAACATGGCTCAAACACACATCAAACCAATATGAAATCCTAACTTAAACTTATTGACACACACATCAAAATTTATAATCGTACCAATCAAACTTGGGTCGATTGCACCAACAACGAGTTTCGAAGTCGAGATCGGAGGTTGGACAAAATTCCAACCGGGGGTTGGTACAAGTAAACTCTCCTGAGAGGAGTAAGTGAGGATGTGTTCCTCGACAGAGGGAATAGTAGGCGTTCGTCCAACCTAAGATTTCGGTCGAAACCTAAAAGTCAGGACTATATAACTTGAGTTGTCTAATGCTTTCATTTTATTATGCATATATTTTGCTTGTGTTTTTCTAACTTCGTTTTGTAGAAAAACAAAGGTAAGGGAGATTGGAAACCTGGGTTTAGGCGCCAGAGAGTGACTAAGGCGCCAAGGAACCTTGGCGCCCGAAGTCCAAGCACCCTGGATGCACCCAGGCACCCGGAGTCAAAGCACCCGGAAGGCACTTGGGCGTCCGGGACTGGCAACAAGGGCGGAGCTACATTAGCAAGTACCCGGGTTGTAGCCCGGGGAATCCAACTATGATGAGAGGGAAAAGAGGAACGGGGAAAAAATTGAGAGGAAGTGGAAAGTAGCCCGGGGTGACTCGTCAGCATCGGGGCTCGTAGCCCATCGCCTGGGATCAGCCCAGATAAATTGGCCGGGTTGGCTCCGCCATTGACTGGCAAACTTAGCCAACTATCAGCTGAGATGGCGTGCTAGGATTGGTTGATCCAAATCACCAAATCGGCACTCGGGAGGCATATATGCACCCGGGAATAGATAGAACTTGTGGATCAAGTTCGACGTTCGACTGCCACATAACTCGAATGAGGGTGCCTATATGGCTATACAGGCACCCAGGATGCCTATATGGCTATACAGGCACCCAGGATGCCCCTTATAAAGTGTCTTTGATCATTACATTGAAAATCAATCATTCAACAATCTTCTCTCTTGTGTGTTGCACCAGAAGCTGCTTGACGACGTCGAAACGTTGCACTGACGACAATGCACTTGTTCTTTATGCATATAGGTTGTCGGTATATTTTTCATTTCTTCTGTGCTTAACTTGCATTTGTAATCATAATTTCAAGCTGATAGTGGATTGCCCAAAGTAAATAATCAAGGATCGTGTGCCTTGAAGTAGGAGTCGTTATAAACTCTAAACCAAGTAAAAAGAAAGTTATGTTAGTCGTGTTTACTGTTTGTCTTGCCACTGTATATTTACTCAATTTCTGAAAATGCAAAAGAGCGCTATTCAACCCCCCTTCTATCGATCTCCTAGATCCAACATATATATCTATATTCTCTCACTATCAATTGTACTAATTGATATGCTATAGAACAGAATCTACCACACTAGGACATTATTATATTTATTCAAAATTACACATATATAAATATAATAAACATAAAATGTTATCTTTTATTAAAATATGATACAATATGTCGGTGATCGTGTAGTCGGCAGGGGGTGAATTGCCCAGAAAAAAATTATCTTTTGTCTTGGTTAAACAAAGATGGAGGTTAGTTAGCACAAATAAATAACATAAACAAGAATTTAAACCAAAAAGAAAGAGGCACAGACAAATACTTGGTTTACAACCAGAAAGGTTGCTAATCCAAGGCAAAAATAAAGCTCGATTCTCCTGAATAACTCCTTTGGACGGAAAAACCTCTTATACGAAAGTAGAACTAAGAAAACAAAGAAAATAGAGATCAAATTAGTTTATAATTAATTAATATTTTGGAACTGAGCTCTAGGAGCCTATTTATAGCTCCGATCAAGTCTATCCGAATGCTGATGTGGCCCAACAGAGGCACCCGAGTGCTTGGGGACGCCTGACACATGGCTTGGAAGTTATCCCTTTGCAACGTTCACAAACAGCTAGCTGCGGATGATATTTTGACATGTAGGAGTGATCGAGAGCATAGGGGTGCCCTCATTCACGGGCGTCCGAGTGCTCTCGAGTGCCCGAGTGGCTTTGGGTCAACCCAATGCTGACCAGTTTTTAGCGGAACTTCTTGGATGATTTCGGGCCTTCCAAAGTCAGACTCACCTGAACCCTCCTCTGGCCTTTTCCTCGAATGTGCTTCCGCCCGGCTTCTCGCTCCTCGAACGTCGCGCACACCCTTCTTGATCCACCGACGTACTCTTCCACAGACCTCCACGTCCCTCGGATGCACTGAGCCCGTCGACTCCCTTCCCGTGCCATCCTTTATAACCGTTGTGTCTTCTGCTCTACTTCCTGCCTCCTAAGCTTCTGCACACTTAGACACATGATTAAACACAACATGACCTAACTTGACTCGGTTGACCATATCAAAACTTACCTAGGGTACTTACACAATAGTCTCATATCAATTATCTCATGATTAGAGTGAATCACTAAAGTATCTAATACCTAGTGACCTAGTGTAACCATCATGCTTCCTCTCTGTCAAGACTTTGGTCAATGGGTCTACAATATTATCATCTATTGGTACTCTGCATATTTTCACATCTCCTCTATTGATACTCTCTTGAATGAGATGGAGCCGCCGAAGTATGTATTTGGATCACTGATGAGACCTACATTCTTTAGCCTATGTAATAGCTCCGTTATTATCACAATAGAGGTTTATTGGGTTAGCTATACTAGGAACTACATCAAGTTTTGTAATGAACTTTTGATTCAAACAACCTCATTTTCTACATTAGATACAACAATATACTCAACCTCTATGGTAGAATCAATAGATGTGTCTTGCTTTCAACTCTTTCAGCTCATAACACCGCCATTTAAGCAAAACACATACCCTTACTATGATCTTGAATCATCCTTGTCAGTTTAGAAGTATGCATTGTTATAACCTTTTACAACGAACTCCTCCTTACATTTATATGGTAAGAAATAATGTTGAATTCTTCTCAAATACTTAAGGATATTTTGACAGTTGTCCAGTGATTTTTACTTGGATCTAACTAGTATCTACTTATTATGTTTAATGCATATGAGACATCAGGACGAGTACATAGCATGACATACATGATAGACCTAATAGCGGATGCATAAGGAATCTTATCCATGATTTTTCTCTCCTCTTTAGTAGAGGGACATTGAGTCTTTAAAAAGCTTATACCATATGACATTGAAGAATCCTCTCATAGAATTCTGCATAGCAAAATGATTAAGCACTTATCAATATATGTACTCTGACTCAGGCCAAGTAATCTGTTAGATCTATCTCTATAGATCTTAATTCCTAAAATATAGGTAGTTTCATCTGAGTCTTTCATTGAGAAATAATTCTCAAGTCTAATCTTTACAGACTATAGGACATCATTTTCAATGAGAATTATGTTGTCGACATACAAAATGAGAAAAATAACTATACTCCCACTAATTCTTTTGTAGATACAAGATTTATCTTCATTCTTAATTAAACCAAACTCTTTGATCGCATCATCGAATCGAACATTCTAGCTTCTAGAATCTTGCTTTAATTATAAATGGACTTATGCAACTTATATACCTTTCTAGTATTCTTTAGATCAACAAACCCCTCACATTATGTCATACACACATCCTCGAATAGATTCTCATTAACGAATGTAGTTTTAACATCCATATGTTAGATCTCATAACCATGGTAAATTGCAATAGCCAGCAAAACCTAAATGGATTTAAGCATCATAACTAGTGAAAAAATTTCACCATAGTCTATACCATGAATTTGCATAAACCCTTTAACTACCAATCGCCCTTAAAGGTATTCACATTACCATCTATATCGGCTTTCTTCTTGAAGCCCCATTTAGACCCAATGAGATTTATCCCTTCAGGTGGGTCAACCAAAATCCATACTTAGTTGGCATATATGGATTATATTTCAGATCTTATGGTCTTTAGCCATTTTGCATAATTTGGGCTCATTATAGCTTCTTCATAGGATGTAGGCTTATTCAGATCAAAAAGCATTACATCACCGTGGTCAGACAAGAGAAGTGAATATATTTCAGGTGGATGATGTGTCCTATCAGATCTATGTTGAGTTTGTTCTACTTGAAATAGGTTGGTATTTCATAATTTCTTGTGATGCAACAAGTTCATGATCCATAAAATCTTGTAGTTTCTATTCAAGTTCCATCAAAGTATCAATATTAATTTGTATATCTCGAATTTCTTCAAAATTTACTTTTTCTCCCATTAGTTCCTCTAGAAATAAATTCTCTTTTCAGAAAAACATCATTTTTGGCAACAAACATTTTGCCTTATATGGGATTGTAAAAGTAATATCTCTTTGTTTCTTTGGGATATTTTACAAAGTAGCACTTATATTTAGGTCCTAGTTTCTCTGAACTTGATGTCTAATATAAGTCTCACAATCCTAAATCTTCATAAAAGATATTTTGGGACTCTTTGCAATATCTCATATCGTATCTTTGTAACTGCTTTAGATGGAACATGATTAATTGTGAAAGCAGTAGTTTCTAGAGCATGTCCTCAAAAAGAAGAATAAAGATTTGCGTGACTCGTCATTGATCGTACCATATCTAATAAAGTGTGATTCTTCCTTTTTGATACATCATTTCATTGTGGTATTTTAGGTGGAGATATGATCCTAAACTCAACTAGATGATCACAAAATTCTTGGCTTAGGTATTCACCTCTTCAATCTGATTGAAGTATCTTATACCTTTTCCAAGTTGGTTTGTACTTCACTCTTAAATTTTTAAACTTTTTCAAAAGATTCCGACTTGTGTTTCATTAAATACATATAGTCATATTTACTAAAATCTTCAGTAAAAGTAATGAAATATTGATAACCAACTCTAGCTATTGTATTGAAAGGGTTACATATATCACGATGTAAAGTTCTAACAATTCATTAGCTCATTTGTTTTGTCCACTAATAAGAGTTTTAGTCATTTTGCCTAATAGACAAGACTCGTATACCTCATATAATTCAAAATTAAATGAGTTCAAAAGTCAATCCTCATGGAATGTAGATATGTATTTCTCATTTCTATGCCAAGCGTAGTGCAGAGATATATTTGGTTTAAATCATTAGATTTTAACTATTTTGTTTTTATATTATAAACAAAATATTACCAACTCGTAGGTCCACTTCACCCTTTGTCAATGATCTACTATTTCTTAGATCTTGCACATTAGTACAAATGTGAGAAACACATCTAATATTCAATACCCATGATGAAGAAGTAGATAAATTAACTTCTGTAACATAAATACTTGAGACAGAAATCTCACTTTCCTTCTTTTTTTTCTTCATCTAGGTATACTTTGAGTTCTTCCAATGTTCGGTCTGACCACAATAGAAGCAAGTTTCTTCCTTATTCACCCCGCCTTTAGGTTTTAACATAGAAGACTTTACCTTGTTTTTTATTTGGGTCTTACCCTTACTTTTGGGTTTGTGTTTTCTTTTGCCCTTTTGTACCATTAATATCGTATTGAGCTTGGTCTTCTTAAGATTCTGTTCAACAATTCTTAACATGCTTAATATCTCATACAACGACTTGTCAATTTTATTCATGTTGTAATTCATGATAAATTGGCTATAACAATTGTAAAACTAAGTCAATGGCTAGCTCTTGATCCAATAGGAAGCCCAGTCTATCAAGGTTCTCAATATAACCAATTACCTTAAGAAATATTGATGTTTTTTATAAGCATCCTTATCGACACAAGAGGGATTAAAAGCAGGTGGTTCAGGAATGGACTGTTGTAAGACATAGTTTCCTTTCTTTCTTGAGGACAATCCTTAAATTTCGGTGTCAGTCTAGAAAATTAGCTCCATTGAATTTGTCCTTCTCAAGAACAGATTGCAATGACAGGGTATTTGACATATTTGCAGATATAGTAATCTACAACAATAATAAATATAGAAATAAGTATCATAAAATAAATTTATTTAATTAGATTTTTAATTAAATGATTCTCCCACTAAATTATAAGGTTAGGTAGAAGCGAGTCATGGATATGGACAAGCAAAGTTTACTCACACTACTAACCTTATACTCAATAGAGATTAGGAGCTAGTTATGGATATGGACAAACATATTTACCCACACTACTAGCCCTAAACTCAGTATACATTACATTTTAGTGGGTCAAGATCCATATTTTACCTTATCTTGAGTTAGTTTTGGCTAATCGCTCAAGGCTTGGCTATTTAGGTAGGTAACTTTTACCAATTGTATCTAATGCAACTCTTGGATAATTAGGCGAACAACACAATTTGTTCTTTGCCCATCTAATGGTGCATATCTTAATTTTATGCCTCTAGATTCTCAATCTTATTAAGATAACTTAGTTAACTCATACCCAATATGTTTAATAAGCTAGATATCACAATTGGTAAGCATCTTAAATTGACTTAATTATAGTAATTTAACATACATTACATACATCACATAAGCATGGGATATATCAATATATATTGCTTAAGTAGAAAATAAGTGTAACATGGTTATGGCTCATCTAATACGAAATTTTTGAGCCAATGAGAGATTTGAATGGTCAACATAAAGATATTGCATCTTCTTCAAATGTTTCCTTGGTTGTCAACCCAAGAGAACTATATTTTCTTCAAGTGCTTTCTCAATTTGCATGTGTTGTTTGTCTCCTTCTTCTCAATTATAATTTTATAGTCTATTACTATACTAGTACTATTATAATTTGTACATTACAATTAAAGGAAACCTTGAGCTACATTTGAGGGGAGTTAGATGACAAGAGAAATTTTACAATAGGAGATATGAGTATAAAAGGCATGACACGTAGGTCATATTAATTTTACAACAACCATACATATAATCCAATCACATTCGTTAAAAGGTCATAACCATGCACCATGTCATATGTCACATGTATCAATTTTATAACATCAATTTATTTGGATTCCTATTAAAGATTTATGTGACGTAACCATACGAGATCCTAGGAGTAGTGCCCCTAGCGGGGTCCAAGGGGCAGAGCCCCTAGCGGGGCCCAAGGGGCAGCGCATTTGGCGGTGGTCCCGGTTAGTGGGTAGTGCCCCTTACAAGGGATTGACGATGAAGCTCCCGAAAGATAAATGATTTCCTTAACTCATTAAATTAGTTGCTATCATATTTCCCTTTTATATTAACAATCGAATTTCATAAAATATTTATAACAATTTGATCTATTAGTGTAATCAAATCACAATGTGGATTATTAACCGAACGATTAATATATCACAAATTATTCATAAGAAATTATCAAAGAGATATCGATAGTCACAAAATTGTCATTGTTTGATTATTCGAATGAAACCATATTATAGCATTCATATTATTGAATTAACATGAAAATATAATCACTATGATTTCATACCACATTAATCAAAATATTCATAAAATCAAAACGCTCATAAGTCATTCATCTAGAATTACAATAAATATATTCGTTTATATTAGATATAAAAACAAATAGTAAAACAATATAATTGAATTCGCAAAGTGGCTTCGATATTTAGGTTTCGAGTAATAATTAAATAATAAAATACACAACAAAAAAATCCACTAAAGAATTAAGTGAATTCTAATTACATTGCAAATTTTGTAAAGATATTACCTCTTGATGCGTAAAACTCATTTGTGTATTTAGAGAGTCTGGTATATCTAAGTGTGATCAAAACGTTTGCACCTCTAGCGATATCCACACAAGCACAGTCGACGCTACAATTAGAGTCTCTCAAACTTACATTCTTGTAATGTTAGTTATTGCCCCCGGGGCTATGGTGCAGCGGTAAAGTACCTAGTTGTTAATTTAGGCATCCGCGGTTCGATCCCCAGCTACGGCGTATTTTGTAGAAATTTTTCTTCCAAATGGGACGCGAACCCTGGGACGTTGGGCTTCTATATTGCCACCGCGAGCGCTTCCCGATTTACCCTAGTGACCGGTGGGAAACTTCCGTGAGGCCGGGCCGGTTACCCCAGGTTCAATTTGTCTGCTGTCTGATTCATCATTTTTTGTAATGCTAGTTATCATGTATATATAGAGGTTAAGATAAAATCCTAACATTTAGGATTACCTTATTAGATAAGATATGTTCGTTACCATCAAATGTTATCTAATAAAATTTTATAAAACATGATCAAGTCTTATCTAATAAGACTTAAATAAAACGTGATCAAAGTCTTAGATAATAAGACTTTATCTAATAACGTTGTCAAATTTTATCCACTAGGATATTATCTAATAATGTGAGTTTTATTTGATTTGAATTTATTTGAAAATCCCAAATAAATATTAAATTAATCATTAATCTCAAAAAATTTAAGATCTAATTAGATTAACTTATTAATCTAATAAAATTCAATTAGATTAAAATGCTATTTTGATTTATTTCTAAGATATCTTCCCTAAGGAGTAATGCAGCCTCCATGGACTGGATCAGCTGGTGAGGTACAGCGTTCGTGCACCGCAATCCCCGCCGCAGGTCGAAGAGCAGAGAGGCGAACATGATCGTCCATTAATTATTTACAAAAAAACAGAGCTCCACAGTAGAGACGAGAAGACGGGCAACCATGAGAAAATTCGACAGCTCGTTGAGCAACACTGGGCATTGCAGTCCTGAAACAAGTGCCTCGTCGTCTGCTGGTAGAAAATGCAAACGAGAAGGATTATGCTAGTGCTCCAGATGGAAATCGTATTCTGTCAACCGCAGTAATTTGCTTGAGCTCCACCATCTGATCAGGGGCGTAGTCATCTTCATCATCGCCCCTATCAAATTTTATTAAAATAATATATATATATATATATATATATATATATATATATATATATATATATATATATATATATATATATATATATATATATATATATATATTTTAGTATTTTAATTAGTCAATTTTATCATCATTTATTATAGAAAATTAAAAATTATCACATATTTAGAAAATTCATGATCTAAACTATCTATTGGTATCATTTTTATAAAAAAATATCACGATTTAAAATTTTAAATATTAAAATTTTAAAATAAATATATAATACTAAATAGATAAGTTAAATTGTAAGACAAGGATGCTAAATTAAAGTTGAATTAGGTTTGAACTAAATTCAAGTATAGAGATAAGGATTATATTGGTTCAAATCAAGATTGATTTAAAGTTGATTGGGTCTGGCCGAAACAAATTTAATGTTTAAACGGGTTCGATTGATTTTTCGACTTTTAATAAAAGAAAAACTTTGAGGATCAACAAATTATTGTTTCAACTAGAATTAAGAATTATAATCAAAATTTTGAGTTTAAATTCTTTTTCAACCTTTTAAATTTATAATTTAGACTTTTAAAAAATAAAAATCGATCTATATTAATATTTAAGATTATTAAAAATTATCCCTTAGGATCGAAAATCCTAACCAGGCTAACAGCTGATTCTGAACTTTGGTCAAAATCATGTTTTAAAACTAAAACCTTCGAGGACAAAAGCTACGCCCTAGCTTAACAGCACCCTTTCCCCTACCCACATGGTCGTGCGCAAAGGGATAAGGAGGAATCATTGAAGAGAATTAACTTCTAAACAGATGGGAGAGTAGGACTGTATGTAAGATCAGTCGAGTTAATTTTTGAGATGTTTAAATTTATTTAATAAAATAATTAAATCAAGATAAATATAAAATGAATTAAGTGATTTAAATCAAGTCGAGTTTAAAGTATTTTTTGCGTTACAATAACTTTTTTTTACTTTCCTATAAAATTCTCTACTCTATCCTTTTATTGCATATAATAATCACTGTGATCTAATTTTTAAAAATTAACATCAAAATTATTATGTTATAGCTACTGGTAGTAACTTCTACGTTGTAATAGCTACTACATGGTAATAAGTAATTGATTATTGTATACAATCAAAGGAGAAAAAATTTTAAAGGAAAGAGAGAAATGCACAGATGAGAGAGAGAAATTACTGAATGTAAATAAAAGAGATTAAAAAATTTAAATTTTGCCTGTGTTAAATCGCCCACGTCTCGCTCACAATCGCTCACATAAGATTAGAGTTGTCAGATGGACTAACCCGTGATGAGGCAAGTCAGCCCATAGCGAGCCAATCATTTGGCATAGCATGGCAAACTGACCCATCATCTTACGGATTGGGAAATCCCAACTCAACCTAATCTAAAGTGGGTTGTAGGTTGTAGATGTGACAGACCAACCCACGTACTTATCAAAAATTTCAAAACAAAATTAAAAATTCATATCTTCAACGTTTTATTTCGAAAAAATTTTATCAATCAAATATATTCAGAAACATATATTTTAAATGTAAATGGGCACAAACGAGTGCTCATATTTGATGAAAAATATTATTTTTAATACAAAAATATAACAAAGAGAGATAATAAATTGATAAAAAAAAAAACTTAACTTCCATGTATTTCTCCATTCGTGAGACAACCCAAGCCCATCGTGAGCGGACCCACGCGGGTCGTGGGCTTAGGCAAGTTAACCCGTTATGGACTTGGGTTGATAAAATTACAATCCAACCTGATTAAATTGTTTGACGAGACGAGTCAAACTGATGGATCCAATCCAAATTGATGACTCTACATAGGATCAGACAGAATATCATTTTTTTTTCTCTCTATAAATATAAATGATAAACTACGAATCTTATCCTACGAATTCGTCCGAACTTTGCTTGGGGCGCCTCAATGCAATCCATGCGCCCCGATTAAGGTTTTTTTTTTAAATTCAAAGCACCTAAATTCAATCCAAACACCTGGAATAAATTTTGGGTTATTCTTCCATGGTACTAGCTCCTATTGCGGCATTAGTTTGTGTAAAAAAAGCCAAAGAAAGCACCTTCGGGAACATTAGCATTCTCTTACGTTCCTTAGCAGCGAGATAAGTGATTCAACATTCATAAAACTTTCAACTGGGAAGATTTGCATCCAACGGAAAAATGAGACACTCTTCCAAAGGATACAAGGTAATGTACAGCCAATCAAAATCATCTTGACTTATCAATAACTTACCTTTTCTCCTCCAACCCATGGTGTAAACAGAGCATCGAAGTGTCACAGCTTGCCGTTGTTTGATGCTTTGAAGATGGCCTGCTTGTAGTATTTTAGTTCCTTGATGCTCTCCTGGATGTCATTCATAGCTCTATGGCTTTTGGCCTTTTTGGGTGCCTTTTTCTTCTCTGTTTCATAAAAGAGACGATCTTATTTTCTGGAATTTAACCAAATCAGGGAAAGTAAGAAACACATCCTAATAAGAATGGCAATCAGTAGCTAATAATTGAGTCTCCATAGATACCAGACAGTTTTTAAGTTGGGTTTCCAGTGCCTCGTGCTTAATAATCAGGTTCAGCAAGTAAGAGTTTGCTTAAAATTATGAATACTCCACATGGTCAACCCATTTAACTTGAAACTCGTATGATTGGGTTTCCATTTATCATCCGAAACGAATATATACCCACATGTACTAGGATATTTTATACATTTGACATGGATACCCATTGGTTTTATCATTTGTCATTAGTCCAGATATTTAAACAAGTTCAGGTACTGAATATTTTTAATAGGTATGGGGAATAACAAAAAACCTTAGAACTCTGCCCCTTAGCATCCCTAGGCATCCACAGGTTATCATTTGAATTCACAATTGAATGCTTGATGTATTGCAATCAGGGAGAGCAACTAAAATTAAACTGGTTGTTCCGCCAAAGTCACCATTGCAGTTCCCACACATGCACAGTTGAATTGAGTTGCAAGAAGAATAAATTCATGACAATCATGCTCAAATTGCTATGGTTGTAATTTATTACATTCTGATAACTACTTGATTAGTGTTTCAAGTAAAAACTACACAAACTCTTAAACAGAAGGCAGCACAAGAAGCTCTTTCAATAAACTTTTGACAACAATAGGTAGAGCTGATACAAAATTACTCTTGAGACTGCTTAGCACTAGTAAATATGCTTTACATTTCTCCTCCCAGAATTGTTTTGCTTGCATACAGTTACCTTACTAACGTGATACATGGTCAACAAAGTATGCTATTCATTCCCATGAGTCAATTCCTTTCACTTGAAAGTTTTATTTACCTTCTTAAATTTGCATAAAGATGGTTTCGTC
Organism: Boesenbergia rotunda; assembly: GCA_024364735.1. Taxonomy (NCBI): domain Eukaryota; kingdom Viridiplantae; phylum Streptophyta; class Magnoliopsida; order Zingiberales; family Zingiberaceae; genus Boesenbergia; species Boesenbergia rotunda. The sequence goes on along the minus strand of JAGFNQ010000794.1, from coordinate 79,667 downwards.
ATGGCATTAATCACGAATGTATGTTATACACGCATGAAAGCATGTGCATGCTAGTTCATCAAGTATAGGCAAGAAAACTACTATGAATTGTTGATTGAATGCCAAAGATGACTTAAAAACAACCTAATGGATTTTCCTGTTCTAATATTCTACCAAAGAGTTTTTAGCATTTATCAAATCTCTTCCTAAGAAGGGAACCTTGGCGCAACAGTAAAAGTGTCCGTATAATGTGGAGGTCACGAGTTCAAGTCTAGTAAACAACCTCTTGCAAAGCAGATAAGATTGTGTGCAATTGACCCTTCCCCGATACCCCGTATTGGTGGAAACTTAGTGCACCGGGCTGTCCTTTACTAAATTTCTTATTAAGGGAAACACTACTGGATGAAATGACAAAGGCAAAGGTAACAAATCCTCAATGTTTATGTTTTTTCTATTTAAATCATTAATTCGTATATTATTCATTAATAATTATATATTAAATATCTAAACTTATTTGCCAAATATCAAACAGATTATTGACTAATTTTAAGATTATATTAATATAATACTTATTTTTATTACAACTACAAAATATGATAATATTTAATAATTATTATAAATCAATTGTATGAAATTATTTATTAAATTTGAAACATGTTAATACATATATTAATAGATAAAGAATATTCATATATTAAAAGATGAGGTTAATACCATGGTGCATGAAAATAACGCTGAGATACGAGGAGAGAAATCATTGGGACTTATTGATTAGCTTATCAATTTAATTTGCTTATTATCTCCAAAGAAATTTATACTTACTGAAATTTAACGAAGCAAAATATAGATTATTATTATTATTATTTTGAATTTCTTTCTCTTTCTTTTCCCCCGTTTTCACGTCTTACTACAAATTTCAGTTCCAATAGTATATGGTCGATACGTAGATTTTGTACTACCAAATTTGATATTAATATCACGAAGTATGCTCATTAAATAGAGGAAATTTGCAATGAACCATGCATATGCATATGAGAATCTTGACTGCCTGAACAAATTAGCTGTTTAGTATAACATTGAGACGGAATGAAATTAAGAACATCGTTGTGGCATAAAAGATCATGCTTTCAGAAGCATTGAAAATGTTAAAAAGGAAAAATTATTCAAATTAATGATGCATAAAACAGAGTTAAATTGTATCTGATGCATTACCTTTTGGAAACCAACGGATGCATAAAGCCACAATGCTGCTAACATCAACTAGCACGTGAGAAAATATGGCAGCCAGAGAAGGCATATACTTCTGTCAGATGATATTTTATTGATTAGAAAATAAACTAATTTCTTTTGCTGATAAAATGAAATGGCATTAGAGAAAATCCAACGAAATTTCCACGATATTACAAGCTAGTGACAGATATATCTGATACATCAGTTTGTTTAATAAGAATACGAAATTAAAATAAACAATTTTAAGGTTGAACAGCACTTAAACTAAGTTGTATCCAAACCAAACTAGAATAGAATATTTCCAAACTGTTTAAGCACTTCTTTAAGGCACAATTTACATGCATAAATTTGGGAGGAGAGAAGAGCGCCACTTTCAGGGAGCTCCCCCTTGTTTTCCTCATTAAAATGTAAAGAGAGGAGTGAACTCCCCTCTAAAGACCTTTTGGATCAAAATCGCATGCACCCAAAAATGGCCGGACAGGGAGGGATGGTCCCTAGAAGAGAAACTCCTTCCCTTCTGGTGAAATGGGGCGACAAGCAAGGTTGAACTCAAGTGGGGAGCAAGGGAAGGTCATGTTGGGGAGGTCATGAGCCGAGGTTAGCACACATTGGCAACAGAAAGTGTCAGGTGGGCAACAAGAGGAGGTCAGTTGTTGAGCACCATGAATTGTCAGGTGGGGAGCAATGCAACGTCGGGCATTAGGCAGCATGGGGTGTTGGAGCAGTGTCGGGCGTGAGGTAGCTTTAGGTGAGCTCAATCATCAAGTGCAAGGTGGCAGAGGGTGGTACATAATTTTACCTCTTCTCCCCTCATGGTCAGTTATATCAAAAGGACTTCAACTAAAGGTAATATGTGAATCTATCAACGGCGAAGATCAGCAATAACATTTTAAAATAAAACAGCACTTGTAAACAAAATATGAAGTGAAAAGTGATAATGAGTTGAGCATCTGATTGGTTTGCAAAAATCAATTAAAATGTACGACTCATCGACTCTGCATACATGAATTCACATAAGCAATTTCAAATTGATACTAAAAAAGGGCATGTTAATAACATCAAACATATTGCCAATTTGATATAAGTTAGCAACAAATTTTTAAAGGCACGAACGAAGCCTTATCAGGCTGTGTGAGGCTAAGGTTTTTCTAGACTCATAAAATAACTCTACCCTAAAAATACATAACCGAACACAGATAAGAAAAGACCAATTTAAATGTGATAATCCAGTTTAGTCCAACTTGACAAACTGTGGACTATTGAAAGTGGTTTACATTCCACAAAATTAGAACAAAGAAGATCAGCATGACCCTGGACAAGGATCGCCCATAGATCGCGAGACAGTTCAAAATTTTAAATAATCACAACTCAGAGTTGAGAGAACTAAACAAATTAAGTTGTGAGACCAACATTCACAACTGTGGGGTAAATCTTTTGAATGGCAACAGAAGGGCTCAGCGATCCAAGATATTGTCAAATAAAGCTATAGCTATCATAAACATTGAGTTTAATTATCCATGAATAGGAAAGTAACCGATGTTCTAACCTTCAAGAAGAGAAAATCCACATAAATAGAATTTCCAGCCAACTGTGGGGTTTGGGAGCCCACATGCTTCTTCACAAAATCTATAACCTGCAATTGGTAAATTAATCATCCATCAAAGATGCATGAAAAGGATAACATGCATTGTTCCAATTCCAAAAATATATGCATTCAGTCACTAGTTAGACCTGTATAGACAATGTAGACAAATACACGGACAAAATTTCATACGCGTGGCCCAAATAATCATGATAAACATGGTAGACCATGTTCATACTTTGGCATGTGTATATGTAAATTATATGGCAGCAAATTAACAGTTCAATCAACAACACAAAAATAAGCAATTGACAGTTCAACACTAAGCTACCAATTGAAATCATTGCAAAAGCTGGCATGCTTAGCACTTAAGCCATGGAGAAAAGATGAAAAGGTACAAGATGGCTGTAAAAAATGTGCATTTTCTGATGAACTGCTATCCAAGAAACAAGTCCAAATGATTGGTGTGAGCTTTTTATAGGAAAAACAATATGCTTTTTTTTAACATTGCACTTGACTAGCTTTTTAAACCAGTATTTGCAAGGAAAGCTTCTGGTGTTCTCCAGAAAAGAAATGTATCGACTACAGCATTAGCCCACAATATAATAGGAAGCACTCCTGCCTCTCTTTTATATACTTTTATATATATATATATATATATATATATTATATATATATATATATATATATATATATAATGCAAACTCCGCCTGTGACGACCTAGTCATGGCCGGTCCCAAGCCCGGATAAAGGAGGAGGGTTGCGTTAGGTTGCCAGCCAGCGTAAAAAACTATGGCAAATACTCAATGAATGGATCCATTAAAGTATTATGCTAATGCTAGGATGTTCCCCGGAAGGAACGCGTTGCAGGGTCCGACTGTAACGTCTCGGCAAGGACCGCTACATCTCCAGAACCCGGGTGTAGTGCTAAATATGCAAGGGTTCGCGTTGCAGGGTCCGACTGTAACGTCTCGGCAAGGACCGCTACATCTCCATGAGAACTTGGGTGTAGTGTTAAATAGGCAAGAGTTCTCACACCATAGGTGGACTAAGAATAAACATTATAAGAAAAGTAATAGTCTCAGATTTGGAACATGGAATATAGGAACTCTCACTGGTAAAACAATGGAGGTAGTAGATACAATGATTAGGAGAAAAATTAGTATTTTGTGTGTGCAAGAGACAAAATGGGTAGGTGAGAAGGCAAAAATGATAGAGAACTCGGGTTTTAAGTTATGGTATACAGGAAAGAGTAAAACAAGAAATGGAGTGGGTATTTTTGTAGATAGTTCTTTAAAAGATGAAGTTGTTGGTGTAGTTAGAAAGGGGGATAGAATTATAGCTCTCAAGATAGTAGTGGCGAAAGAAGTTGTGAACGTAATTAGCATATATGCACCTCAAGTAGGATTAGATGAAGAAACTAAATCAAGATTTTGGAGCGATTTAGATGAGGTATTACAAAACATTCCGCCAAATGAAATGATTTTAATAGGAGGCGATCTAAATGGACATGTCGGAGCGAAAAATGAAGAATATGAGAGAGTACATGGGGGTTATGGGTTTGGAACAAGAAATGAAGAAGGAAAAACTATATTGGATTTTGCGATAGCATATGACCTTATACTAGCTAATACATTTTTTAAGAAAAAAGAAGAACACTTGATCACATTCAAAAGTGGGAATAATAAATCACAAATTGATTATTTTATGGTTAGGAAGAGAGATAGGAAGATTTGTAAAGATTGTAAGGTTATCCCTGGAGAAAGCTTAACTACCCAACATAGATTAGTAGTGTTAGATATACGCCTTAGTTATAATATCAATAGAGGAAAAATATACACGACTCCTAGAATTAAGTGGTGGAAGTTAAAGGATGGGAAGCAAAACATATTGAAGGAGAAGGTAGGAATACAAGCATTAGATGAAATATATAGCGACTCTAATACGACATGGGATAAGATGGTATCAAAGTTGAAAATAGTAGCTAAGGATGTACTCGGTGAATCAAAGGGGCATGCACCACCAAGGAAGGAATCTTGGTGGTGGAATGAGAAAGTACAAGAGAAAGTGAAAGAAAAACGAATAGCTTATAAGGAATTATATATTTGTAAGAACGAGGAAAACTTAAAAAAATATACAATAGCCAAGAAAGAGGCTAAGAAAGCAGTGAATGAAGTAAAAAATAAAACTTTTGAACGATTATATCAAAATTTAGATACAAAAGAAGGGGAAAGAGACATTTATAAAATAGCTAAAGCAAGAGAAAGGAAAACAAGAGACCTTAGTCAAATAAGATGTATTAAAGATGAATGCGATAGAGTACTAGTAAATGATAGCGAAATAAAAGAGCGGTGGAAGATTTACTTTCATCAACTTTTTAATGAAAGTTTAGGGGACCAACTTGACTTAGGCAATTTAAGTATTTCAAATGAGTATAGAAATTTTAATTTTCATCGGAGAATTCAAACTTCAGAAGTAGAACAAGCTTTGAAAGGGATGCAAAATGGAAAGGCCGTGGGACCGGATAATATCCCAATAGAGGTATGGAAATGTTTAGGGAAAAAAGGTATTGAATGGCTTACAAAATTATTTAATTTAATATTGAAAACAAAAAAAATGCCTAATCAATGGAGGGTAAGTAGTCTAGTTCCCTTATATAAGAACAAAGGAGACATACAAAATTGTGCAAACTATAGGGGTATTAAATTAATGAGTCATACCATGAAACTTTGGGAAAGAGTAATAGAAAAAAGATTGAGGAAGGAGACCACGGTAACCGAAAACCAATTTGGGTTCATGCCTGGAAGGTCGACAATAGAAGCTATACATCTTCTTAGGCAATTAATTGAAAAATATCGGGAGCAAAAGAAAGATCTACACATGGTATTTATTGATTTAGAAAAAGCTTATGATAGGGTACCAAGAGAAATTATATGGAGAATTCTAGAAAAGAGAGGCGTTAGCGTAACATATATTGACCTAATTAAAGATATGTATGAAGATGTAACGACTAGAGTGAAGACTTCAGGTGGATTGACTGAAGCATTTCCAATAAGGATAGGGTTACATCAAGGATCAGCTTTAAGTCCCTATCTTTTTACACTAATCATGGATGAACTCACTAGGCACATTCAAGATACAGTGCCATGGTGCATGTTGTTTGCAGATGATATGGTTTTGATAGATGAGACACGTGAAGGAGTAAATGCTAAACTAGAATCTTGGCGGGAAACTCTAGAAATGAAAGGTTTTAGGCTTAGTAGAGTAAAGACTGAATATATGGAATTTAAGTTTAGCAATGCTAGACGTAGTGAAACAATTGTTAAGATAGGAGATGATGAGTTGTCTAAAATCGAGAACTTTAAGTATTTAGGATCGTTCTTGCAAAGTGATGGAGGAATTGAGAGAGATGTCTTACATAGAATACAAGCAGGATGGTTGAAATGGAGATTAGCATCGGGTGTCTTATGTGATCGTAAAGTACCTCTAAAACTTAAAGGGAAGTTCTACAAAACGGCAGTTAGACCTGCTATGTTATATGGTGCTGAATGTTGGGCTATGACTCGAGCACATGAGCAAAAGATGAAAGTTGCAGAGATGAGGATGTTAAGGTGGATGTGTGGACATACGAGGATGGATAGAATAAGGAATGAGAGTATTAGAGAGAAAGTCGGAGTTGCATCTATTGAAGAAAAACTTCGGGAGACACGTTTGAGATGGTACGGACATGTACTTAGAAGACCAATAAATGCCCCTGTTAGACGATGTGAAACTATGATAAATACGCACATTAAAAGAGGGAGAGGAAGACCAAAAAAGACTTGGTTGGCAACAATAAAACAAGATAAATTTTATTTAAATCTAGATGATGATATAGTAGGGGATAGAACTCAATGGCGTAAAAGGATCCATATAGCCGACCCCACCTAGTGGGATAAGGCTTTGTTGTTGTTGTTGTTGTTGTATATATATATATATAATGCAGTCATGGGGGAAAGCTAATTAATCAGTAGTCAGTACGTTGGAAAAGTTTACAATCAAGAAATAATATTTTAGCACATGTTTTGACAAACAAAGATGGCCTTGAATAAAATAAATGATGAGAAAATATCAAGTAGCCAACCTAGGACATTCTGCTTCTTAATTTGTTCTCTTTGATTTTTCAAAAAAAAAAACGAACAAGGCTTTCAGATGAACAGAATACTATACTAATCTTGATAACATGCTAAGCTAGAGTTGTTACTAGTTGACCTATCATTAGGGATAATAAATCAATTCATTTGGTATGGATTGGCCCAACAGCACTGTATTCTTTTTCAGTTGGATGTCGCCATTGCATAGAATGATGCAAACACTATGCTGATACGGTCATGATACAACAAAGGATCAATGCAACTACATCTTTCAAGGTCTAAAAGCCTTTAAAGAAGTTCTTTGTTTAAGCTAAATCTTGACAGTGGAAACAAAGGTTGGTTGTTGATTTTTGATATGATTAATATATGTGTCATAGCTTCCTAGATCAAATATGCCCAAAGGAAATCATCCCTAAAATCGGTCAATCCCTACCTGCACATTTTTGGCAGTATTTTATGCATACTTATAGCATTATAATTATATCTTCCTTCATTTTACTTGTTCCTGGAATGGGTAAGAATACAAACAAGTAACAGGAGAATATTTAAAGGCCAGTTGATACTTGATTTTCTGCATCTGCTTCTGTTACTGTACTTTTCAGCACTCTCTCTGTCAAACCTGCCAGAAAAGCAAATGAACTTTCTAATTTTTCCCCCTTTTAGTTGAAGAAACCAAACTGGAAGACATCAGGGCAGATACCACTAGTTGCATGATGCTCACGACACCATTCTCCCATCTTATCCAAGCATTCCTTTGTCTGTTTGATAACAAAATCTGGACCCTGAATAAAGAAATAAGTTACAATGATTCAGTGCACAAGCTCACAGAATGAAGGTAGAACCCATCAGTCAGTTCAAAAATGCTTCAATCGACCATATTAGGTAAGATAGTACAGATCCTTGTTTCCTAAAAAAGAAGGGAAAAAAAGAATGAAATCCAAGTTAGCAAGATCTGTAACTGGAGCAAATGACACTCAGAGATTCCACATTTGTACGAAAACAGCTGATCAATATTTAGTACGCATGGAAAAGATTCAATAATGTTATTGAAATCCAAGAGGGCAAATACAGAAACACTTATATCAAAAAGAATATAGATTTAGGCGTCAATGATCCAGTGTCAAGTGTCACTTGTATATATACATTCAGAAAGGCAACAACACAACTTCCAAACCTGGATAATTCGCATGAAGGGAAACAAAAAAATAGACAAAAAAAAAAATATTCAGAGAGTTGTATAGATAATATGTAGGTAAACTTGTATATACATTCAGAAAGTTGAAATAGACAACAATTTTCACGATGGATGTAGGTAAACAAGGATGCATGATCAACAAAATAACTCACGTCAATTGAGTTGGTCAATTTTCCATCTGTTATAATGCATGCAATCTCCAATATCCGATCAACTTCAATATCCAAACCTGTGTAAACAGTGTAAAAAAAATTATTGGATTCATTTGAATCAATTTAGGCTAAACCAAATTGACTCAAAACCAAGCTACTGTATTAGTAGCTTGTAACCTCTGAGTGTTTAACTTAACCACTAGTTTTGCAAGTAATAAATACTTTGGGTTTTATTTACATATGTGTGTATATACTCAGACACTACATTTTTAATTGGATTTGTTGACCAACATATGGTAATCCTTTTCATGTATATACATATATATTTTTAATATTGATCGCACCATATATGAAGGGGAGCATTGGCGCAATGGTAAAGTTGCCGCCTTGTGACCTAGAAGGTCATGGGTTCGAGTCCTGGAAATAACCTCTTACAAAGTAGGGTAAGGCTGCATACAATAGACCCTTCCCTGGGACCCCGCATGGCGGGAGCTTCATGCACCAGGTTGCCCTTTTTTATTGATCGCACCATATATGCGCTATGTAGTGGATTGAGCATACCGTGCTCTCAATGTTTTTTAAAAGCTTGCCTAATTGTTTATCCAGACACTACAGACCTTATCAACCAAAACAAAATTATATACCTCCAAAATGCTTACATGAGCTTCATAAAGCAATATAATACTGTTTAATCTATTCTTTTACGTGTTTTGTAGACTTTGTTTTTCCCTGTGCATCATTTCTCTTTATATATATATATATATTATATATATATATATATATATATATATATATATATATATATGCGATTTTGCTCTCCTGCGGACTCCCCGTGCGGACCAACAGCCAGACCGATCAGGCCCTTGCCTGATCGGTCTGGCGCCTCGGTCGGACGCGGTCCGCACGAAGCGGTCCGCAGGAGAGCATTATTTTATATATAATATATTGGAATTTTTTGTTGAGCTTTCCTTTTTGGCAAGAGAAGTGATAGTTTTTCCTTGAGAAATCATAAACCTGAAGCCCATACTTGAATTGCTCTAAGGTGTTACCAAGGGTCACCAAATGTGGAATTCAAGCACACTAGAAATTGTTCTACAAAGCGACAAATTTTCTTCTTCTTTCTTATATTATGTTCAGTATATTTGTTTCTTGTTATGCTTGAGTGTCTATAACTTTGTCCTGCAAATGATGACCTAGAGGCATTGGGTAAAAAGTAAAACCAGGTTAGGTTGACATGCTGGAAAACTCCAACCTGACTAAAATGAATTGGTTAAAAAAAATTTTAAAAAAATCAAAACCAAGAATCAGCTATCTTAAATTTTAGATAACAGGGAATTCACCCTGACTAATGTGGTCCAATATATTGTCACCCTTGTAATTCACACTCTCTCCACATTTTTCTAGTTATGTAGTTCTATTGTTTCACTGATCAGGTCTTCCACATTAACACAACTAAGTCAGTGGCTTGCTAACAGTAAGTCAAGCTCATTATTCAGACTGGAAAATATAAATCAAAACTTCCAAAAGCTTACACAACAACCAACACTAAGATAACGAATAGTTGAGACTGAACGGATTGGATATGTAATCAACAGAAGTGGAGCATGAAATAAACAATTAGCAGTTAGCATTTAAATAGTACACAGACAGCAAAATATTACAGCAATAACCTTCCATTTGAATTGCACCTGAACATAGGGGTTATATAGTAAAATGGATAAATTATGTCAACTTGCAAATACATTCGGCTAAATTCCGCTTATTTTATTGTCTAATCTTAGAATAAACACTAAGAAGAATATCATTGTCCCACTGTCTGATAGGTTCCATTCCACACTTGCCCAACTTAATGGGAGTAAAATTATAGAGTTGTCCTGGAGAGGAAAATAAATATTCAAAATACTCAAATGGACAACAAAGTCTATGAGCAATACTTGGTCCTGTTAGTATACTTAATAGTTAACGCCAGCAACAATTATCATATTAGACTCAATCAACTAACCAATGTTTATCCTTCCAACCTCCAACATACAATTATAAAGTTCATACCTGTCATTTCCAAGTCAATCCATACAAGAGGCATTTTGTAGTCTCCTGAAGGCAATGGAAGCATTTGTTGTTCTAACTTATCATTTATTGTGCTTGTACTTTCCCTTGGAAATTGATTTTTAGTCTTTGTTACATCTGTAGTGTGAATGTACCAAATTATCAGGAAACGGACGCATCCCAGAAACGTATTCTAATACTGACTTCTTCAGATTTAAAGTAACTCAATTTTGTTCATGTATAGCAAAGAAAAGACCTGAATTCTCAGCCCTTTTTTCACCTTTGGCAACTGACAGAGAAGCTATCTGTCCTTTGTCATCTTCAGCATCCACGCCAAGAGTAGAGAAAATATTTGAAAGATTGTTCATCTCAACGTCCCTAGACAATAAAGAAGAGTAAGCCTATTTAATTCAAGAGGAGGAATTAATGGTTTTAGGAAAAAGTGTAATTCTAGAAGCAAAAATTGTGAAGAACAACATTTGTGATTTTGCAAGTTCAAGCATAAAATCACGTGGAGTAAAAAAGTTTAGCTAGTTAAGACATCCAACGGCAGGAAAAAAAGTGTTGAAATCTAAACAGCTGCGTCCTAGCTTCCTGAAATTGAGATATGGATATGCTCCAAAGATAAACCGGCAAAACTCAATGGAGTTTTCAATGGTATGACAAGATCCAAACAATCTTTTCGGGAAAAACAAGCTGCAAACAAGTTGTATTACTTTTGGGAGGACGTCATGGAATCGGAGTGTAGTAACACACCACCGTATTCTCTGTTTTCAAACGCACAGAAGTTTAACCAAAATTTACTTCTACACCCAGATTACTTTACCAGTCCCAGTATCCAGATAAAATGAGATTGATAACAAAAAAGGAACCAACCCTACTCCAGATCAATGGCTAAACTAACCTTGGAGGCGATGAAGACACCTCGGATCAATACCAAAAAAATAAAAACACAAAAGATGGATCTAAAAACATGCAGCCATCTTCTGAAGAGATTAAAAACAACACTGTTCTGAAAAAAAAATAATAATACCTAAAACCTCTAATCTGCACAGAATCGGGACCAACTAAAGGATAGTCCCTGAAGCTTCAAACTCCATAAAGATTCGCTCCTTCCGAATGAGGGAGAGAAGGGAGACGCTCCGTCTGCGATGTGGAGACGAGAAGACCGCCGTCGGCGGAGCACGGTATCGGGAAAACAATCGAAGTGGAGGGTTCTCGAGGTACTTACTGCATGTCGAACGTAGTTGGTCCGGTTTATTCTAAAACTGCCGGTCTGAACCGGCTTATTTTCAATACCTTTTATCAGGTAAATAAAATAGTAATTCAGAAAATCTTCATTGATCTTGCTTCCACTCCTATTGATAATGCATTAAAAATAAAAAAGTGAAAAATATACATCAGTGAAAATGAATATACAAATGAAAAAAAAAAAAAAAATGCACAATTGATGGAATACAACCTTACATACAAATTAACTTTATACAAAATAATACAGAACTCTGCAAATCAGGATGCATAAAAAATTAATGGAACTGTAATAAAATAATTGAACTGGGAGTTAAGAAAATTTCTAATAAATAGAATAAAAAAAAAAAATAATCATCTATTGTGGAAGCTTCTGAGTTTTGATCGTGCAAGTAATCGGTCGTGCTGTTGTAGTGAGATGGTGGCCTCTCACTTGTTTAATTAGATATACAAAAATTATGAAATGAGAATTCCAATTGCATATCACATTTGTATAATTAAGTACTGATGGATTAGAATTTCAAGTACAACTTTCAGAATTCATTTGTTTTTAAATATTAGTTGATAACATTCCATGGTTTATTTAGCTTTTATTGGTGAATGGTCAAACAATACATAGACCACCCAATTTTCTTTTTCTTGTGTAAAACTATTGTTTAACGTTCGTAATCATGTTTTTCTGAGTAAAACAACAACAACAAGGCGCCATAATAGTTCTTCCATCTACACCTACCATAATTTTAACATTTTTCTGATATTGCAATTTTCCATCTACTCTTTTTTTTATTTAAAAAAAACACATAGAAAAGGTATGTTGGTTGAAAATCTCCAATACCATCCTTCATACTGTAGTTCTATATCAACTCAGCCATGTTCCACTTCTCCCCACTGCCTTTCCTTTTGTCTAATTTTCACTCATTCGCTCTCCTGAAGTGATTGAGATGGGATGTGAAAGCAAGTTGTGCAGGAGGCTCAGCTCCAGAAAACACCGAAAGCTGCACTTGTCTTTGCTCGCTGCATGCTGTTTCATCTCTGTAACTCTGTACGTGAGATATTCCATCATCTTCCCCAGACGTAAGTGTCGTACAAGTAACAAAACTGCTGCTAGCTAGTTCTGCTTGTGTTTTCACTTTGCTTTTCCCTTCTCAACAGTAAGTTCCTGGCTGAGGAATCACGCAGCTCCTGATACGCCACCACCTTCAGGAGCGATCAGTCTTGATCATCGATTAGGTACGAGGCAGGGGGGAGTAATTCCCTTGTGTGATTTTTCAAAGAGAAGGTCGAATGTCTGCGAACTGGAGGGCGATATCAGAATCCACGGCGCCAACTCTTCAGTCGTCCTAGTGGCGAGACCGAAGGGCGACGTCGACGACTCGCGAGGTTCATGGCTGATCAAGCCGCATCCGCGGAAGGAAGACCCGTACGCGATGTCCCACGTCACCGAAGTCTCGGTGAAATCCGTCGCCGATCGCGCGCGCGCACCGGCATGCAGCACGAGAAGCAGCGCGCCGGCCGTGGTCTTCTCCACGGGCGGCTACACGGGCAATGCATTCCACGACTTCACCGACGTCCTCATCCCTCTGTTCATAACCACGTCTCAGTTCGACGGAGGAGTCCAATTTCTGGTGCTCGACATCGCGCCGTGGTGGATTCGGAAGTACGACTCGATACTGAAAAGGCTGTCCCGTCACCGAATCGTAGACCTGAGCAAAGACGATTCTGTCCGATGCTTTTCTCGGGCCATCGTAGGCCTCAAGTTCCACAAAGAGATGAGCGTGGGCGCCGCCATGAGCCCGGAAGGGCAGCAGCTCTCCATGCCCGACTTCGGACGACTGCTGAGGAATTCCTTTGAGCTGAAACGGCAAAGCGCGATAAAACTCGGAGGACCGGGCGATCGAGAGAAGAAGCCTAGGCTCATGATCATCGCGAGGACGAGGACGAGGAGATTCAAGAACGTCGATGAGATAGTCGGAGTGGCTCGAGAGTTGGACTTCGAAGTAGTGGTGACGGAGCCGGAAAGGGAGTCGGACTTGTCTGAATTCGCTCAGCTGGTGAACTCGTGCGATGTGATGATGGGGGTTCATGGTGCGGGGCTCGCTAACTTCGTCTTCCTCCCGACCAACGCGGTGCTCGTCCAGGTCGTCCCTTTGGGGGAGATGGACGAGATATCGAGGGTGGATTTTGGTGAACCTGCACTGGATTTGAAGATCAACTACTTGCACTACAGTGTGACTGAGGAAGAGAGCTCGCTGATAGATGAGTATCCGAGAGACCATCCCGTGCTGAAAGAGCCCGGATCGATTGCGAGGCAAGGGTGGGTTTTCAGAAGGTCTGTGTATTTGGTTAAGCAAGATGTGAAGCTTAACGTGGCCAGGTTCAGAGGTTTCATGCTACAAGCTCTTCGGTATCTTCGTTAGAACAAATGAATGAATGAAATATGATATTGATATTGATGTTGAGCTCGTTGCATTGAACCAGCCCATTGGTTTAGACGATTTAGGGCATCCGTTAGAGCTATCTTTTGTTTCTTAGTCTACAATGTCAGCTTGATATCACAATAATTAAAAAAACTCATTTACTTTTCGGTTTAAAATCTCCCTGTAATTTCAAGAATTGAATATCATGATTAAATCCTCCGATGATAGATTTGACATAAGATCAAATATACTGAGTTTGAGATTCAGCTCCGGCATTGATTCTATCTATAAGTGTTAGAGAGCGGAGTGTTGGTGATGTAACTGGAAGGTTGGGCAAATTGTCATGACCAAGAAAATGTGGGGCCGCCGGAGCCGTGGTTGACCCATTTTTGTCGCGGGAATGACCTGCAAGAAGATCGGGGGTGCCCCGGCCTTGCATTCCGACGATAAAGTCAAGTTCCAATGTATGAAGAAAATAGACAATAAATAAAAAGAATAAAAATACAAATAGAAATGAATCTCCTCAGCTCAGCCTCTCCCCTCCCAGTAGAATGAAGCGAATCCTCCCTCCTTCCTCTTAACACACGAGAGTCATTTTATAGATAATTTCTCGAACAAAGTGTCGTATATGTAATAAAGAGTGTCATGCTTAATTGATAGAAAATATATGCTATAGACCTCGTGAGGATTATGCTATCATGTCCCATTATATTGCTTATATTTTATAGATTTTGTGAAGGATTATGCTGTCATACCACACTATCATGTATACTATTCATATCACATCTCCCCATGCGTAAGGGTCTCTCTGTATTTAGGGGCTAATAGAGGTGTTGGGGCAGAGTGGAGGCGAACCGAAGCGTCCGACCGGCTATGCCGGTTGGATGGGTGTTGGAGATCGGCTCTCAGCCGCGGAGAAAGGCGGGTTTGTAATTTGCCGCGAAGGTCGGTCGGTCGGCCGTATGCCGGGAAGGTCGGGGGGTCGGCTGTTCCGCCGAGGAGATTGGGTCTCGTTGATCTATCTTGATTTTCACTCAGCTTGGTCTGTCGTTCTTGACTTTCACCTGGTTACCGAGGAGGTCGACGAGTTGGCCAGGAAGGTCGGCAGGTCGGTCGTCCACTGAGAAGATCATAGGTCGACTGGTCGTCGAGGAGGTCAGCGGGTCAGACGATCGACCGGGAAGGTCGACGAGTCAGCCGTCCGCCAAGGAGGTCGATGGGTCGATCGTTCCACCAAGGAGACTAGGTCTCGTTGATCCCTCTTGACTTTCACCCGGCTCACCTTGTCGTTCTTGACGTTCGCCTGGTTGTCGAGGAGGTCAGCGGGTCGCCCGTATGCTGGGAAGATTGGCTGGTCGGTAGGTCAGCCGGTCAACCGATTGGCAAGGAGGTCGGTGAGTCAGTCGTATGCCGAGAAGATCGGTGAGTGGGTCGGTCGACCAGGAAGGTCGAGCGGTCGTTAAGGAGGTTGCCAAGTCGGGCAATCGACCGAGAAGGTCGACGGGTCGACCGTTCACTAGGGAGGTCGGCGAGTCAGCCGATCGACGAGTCGGGCAGGTCGATCGTTCCACCGAGGAGATTGAGTCTCATTGGTCCCTCTTGACTTTCTCCCTGGATCAAGCATGTTATTGGAGTTTTTTCTTTTTATTAGGTAGCATATCCGGATAAAAAAATTCTATAAGATTCGATTCATCATTTTCATAATTAATTAATTCGAATAAATTGAATATTTAGATTATAAAATAATCTCCTTATAAATGGTTATGAACTCTCTATTATCAATTTTTATTATGCATCATTAATTAATAAATTTACTCATATTATTAATTTTAAAATATTTGAAATTTCACCTCTTAAACTGTAAATTTCAAATCTTGTATCCATGCTGATTTAAAAAAAAATTAGATTTTTTTTATTTCATAAATCTCATTACAAATCTCGATGCACCTTAGTCGTTGGTATCAGAGAGAAATTTATATATATATATATATATATATATATATATATATATATAAATAGATTATTTTCATTTATTTTTTTAAAAAAAGAGATCGAGGGACAATGAAAATTTCCTTGAATACATATTTGCAATTTAGCCCAATCAAACCGGTTATCGGAGCTCATTCGGTGCCGTACTTGAGGACGCGATTCTCCTGGTGCATCCGACCGAGAAAGGGACTCGAACCACCAAGCCTCGCGCAATCCATCTGCCGCCGTGCTCCGCTCCCAGATCCAGCCGCGGCCATGCTTCCCGGCGCCCGATCTTCCCCTCTCTTATTCGTCGCGTGCCTCCTCCTCCTCCTTTTATCATCCGCCTTCGCCTCAGAGTCGGACCACAAGGTGTGCTTCCGATCCCATTTCTTCTTTGACGATTTCAGTGTTCCGGCTACCGGGATCTCGTTGAACACTTGCGTTCGCAAATAAGATGATAGGATTAGCTACTGTAGCCTTTCGTCTCTTGGTTTTAGTGCAGATCTAGGCTGAATTTCTCTGTATGAACTGTTTGTTTGGTCATAGATTCGCATCAAAATTGGATTTTTCATGGCATAACAAAAAAAAAAAAAAGAAACGTTGTGTTTGGAATTTTCTGGTTGGCGTCTTTTACCTAGCTTATACGACTGAGCTGGAGGAGTTCTTAGACGTCATAATCAAGTTGAGAGTTTGATATCCGAATGTAATTTGGGCGATTTCGCCATGTCTCACAAATAATAGTTTGAAAAGGTTCTTTTGTTTTTTTTGGGTAAGAAGTTGCATTTCTTTTGGGGCGTTCAGCTAGCATCTGCAGCATCCTGCTCTATCTACTTTATTGCGGGGTAGATTACATATCCGCTTATCTGGACTGCTTATGACACTCGTATTTCTATTCTCTATGGGTTTGGTACTCACATCGATCAATTATTTGCATATAAGATTGTCTCGTAAAATAGGTGACAAGAATGAAAGAGTTTTGCTCTGCTGGTTAGTTAACAAAAACTAATTTAGATAAATTTTTACAAGTTTTAACTTGTCAGGCAATTTAACCTTTAACAAAAGTAGGATCCATCTGTATGGAGGCACACCGTGAGGTGAGTATACTTGGAATGGAAAGCCTTTGCTGTACAATATGGAGTGCATGTGATACTTAATCACTAGTTGTGACAGATAATGGTTGCTTGCTGGCTTTTTTTTTTAATTTTTTTCTATTTATTGCTACTGTACCTTTGATTTGGATTTGGTATATGGCATTTAAATGTTACTTGAAACTTAACTTTGTATAAGTTTGATTTTCTAATTTATACATGTGGCTATGCACCAGCAGTATATCCTTTCATAGAAGTCATTTATGGAATAAGATCCATGTAGCCACCTCAAATGGTTGTGGGACTAATATTGATGCCACCACAATATTTCTATGGTTGTCTCAGTTTTCACGCTGTTATTAATTCACATGCAATACTGAACTGAAGAAATAGTAACACTCCAAAACAACCTGAATCTAATAATTTCTGATTGCTATATCTTTCCGTAGCATGTCGTTTATGCTATGTTTTCAAATTGTTATCAATTCACATGCAGTATCAAGCTGAAGATCTGGTCACACTCTGGGTAAATAAAGTAGGTCCTTACAATAACCCTCAAGAGACATACAACTATTACAGCCTTCCATTCTGTCAGCCATCTGAGAACCCTGCACATAAGTGGGGTGGACTAGGAGAAGTCCTAGGTGGAAATGAACTGATTGACAGCCAAATCCAGATAAAGTTTAGAAGTATTCAGCTTTCTTTACTAGTATATGTCCCATTGCTCTGCTAGTCCCTGATTGATCATTTTCTGCAAATTGATATGCCAGAAAATGTTGAAAAGGGATCCATTTGCACGATTGAACTTGATGCCACAAAAGTGAAGCAATTTACTGATGCCATAGAGAACTCATATTGGTTTGAGTTCTTCGTAGGTGAGTTAATTCTATAATTTCTCTGTCCCTTTATATCTGATTCTACAACTGTACTGTGAACAGCCTTTGTTTTTGTTTTTTTGTCTATGTGCTCATATATTTTCTGGTACTTATCTCCATTTAATTTTTTTTTCATTGTTCTTGGACATGATGTAGACGACCTGCCTATGTGGGGTATGTTCTTTCCCTGTTCACATGTCTTGTATGCTTCAGATAGTCTGTTTATACTTGTGTAGTTGGTTATCAGTATCTAGTTTTCTACTTTTATGCAGGCTTTGTTGGAGAGATTGACAAGAATAACAAACATAAACATTACATTTTCACACATAAAAGTATTGCCATCCAACATAACAACGATCAGGTTGGTAGTTTGTTGGTGCTCTGTGAACTCCATGCCTTGGAAGACTTTTTTTTTTATTATTATCAAATTTGTTATGAATACAAGTTTCTTCTATGTACCTCTTTTTTGCAGATCATTCATGTCAATCTTACTCAAGGAAATCTTAAACTATTGGAAGTGGGGAAAAAACTGGATATGACATATTCAGTAAAATGGGAGCCCACCAATGTGACATTTGCCCGTCGTTTTGAAGTATACTTGGATTACCCTTTCTTCGAGCACCAGGTAGTGCAATTTCAATTTACATTTTTCCTCACCCTGAAACTTCAATAATCAATACTGATTTCAACTACGGAAAATTATTTTTATCATGATGATCCGTGGTTTTGAAATTCATTTCATACTAAATGGCCCTATACCAGTGCATAGTGCAATGCTGATTGCCTGTGTTAATACTGGAACATACCTAGTAAATGCTGTTCATATTATATATCACAACATAGTAGACCATATTCATTGCATTAACTTTTGGTGTTTTTTGTTGGAGATAATTATGGATGGAATTTTCTACAAATTTTTAGTCATTGTGATTGCTACTTCTACATTTGCAGATTCACTGGTTTTCTATCTTCAATTCTTTCATGATGGTTATTTTCCTTACTGGACTGGTTTCTATGATATTAATGAGAACTCTCAGAAATGATTATGCCAAATATGCCCGTGAAGATGATGATCTTGAGACTCTGGTAATAACTTACTGACATTACCTTTTTTAATATTTCTTTTAAAATTCCTATACATTTCAATTGTTTTTAGGAGAGAGATGTGAGTGAAGAATCAGGTTGGAAACTTGTTCATGGGGATGTCTTTCGACCTCCTCACAGTTTGGTTCTTCTTTCTGCCCTTGTTGGTACAGGTGCTCAATTGACAACACTTGTTCTTTTGGTGATATTGTTGGCAATTGTTGGAACCTTATACATTGGGTATGTCTGCACTTTTTTTTCAAATTGCTTAGTGAGTTGAACTTCAGTACTTATTATTTTGCAATATTTATATTGCTAGAGAACTGCGTTTACAGAATCAGACAGATTGTTTGCATCAATAGTCAATACCACTGTAGTACATTTAATCAGAGATAGATCCTGAAACCAAAGGCCAGTGACGGCAAGGCCACTGTTCTTCTGCCTTGGAGGAGCTGATATTTGGCAGATCCAGACTCACTATGCAATTTTCTCATATCATTTATCAGCGTTTAGATGCTCAACTGTGAGGCATTTTAGTCCATATGACTTTAGGTTGTTTAGTTACATCTATATATACGAAACTGAGGATTGTATCCCATTTTTATTTATATAAAAATACATATGCAAAAAAAGAAAAGGAACACGTGATACCATTAGTAATACTGATACATGATTCAGACTCCAACAATACTGAAAAATGCACTTTCCTTTTGTCAGTGCTGGCTCTTGCATGTTGAAAACAGATGTAATAGCAATATTGGTCCTTCTGGACATAGCATGCCAATTTCGTGGTTGATATGTATTTGTGGTTACTGGTGTTAACAATCATATTTTGTCAGAATATGCATTCTATTATCTAGCTTTTCTATCTGGATCCAAGTTCTTCTCTTAACCATTTCTTTTGACCAGGCGAGGATCTATCATTACAACTTTCATCGTCTGCTATGCACTCACCTCTTTCATTTCGGCTATGTTAGTGGTGGACTTTACTCGCGTAATGGTGGTATGGTTCCTTTCACATGGCTACCTAGAACACAAGCATGCTTAGAACACAAGCATGTACAATGAAGAATCTTTCAGAAAGAAAATTCTCCTTTGCAAGGTTTTAACTCTTGAATCTGAAGGGTTTTTTTCCCTGATTTTGTTCTCAGGTAAAAGTTGGATAAAGGCAATGATTGTGACAGCATCATTGTTTCCATTTTTGTGTTCGGGATTGGGTTCATACTAAACACAATTGCTATATTTTATGGATCATTAGCAGCTATTCCATTTGGGACAATGGTGGTTGTCTTTGTATTATGGGCTTTCATCTCATTTCCCCTAGCACTTCTAGGCACTGTTGTGGGTAGGAACTGGAGCGGTTCACCAAACAATCCATGCCGTGTTAAGACCATTCCTCGTCCTATCCCTGAGAAGAAATGGTATCTTACACCTTCGGTTGTCTCATTGATGGGAGGATTGCTTCCATTTGGCAGCATTTTCATTGAGATGTATTTTGTGTTCACCTCCTTCTGGAATTACAAGGTAACTTATCTTTTGCAGCATTCACTATGTCGACTATGGTGGTGTTTCCTGTTTTTCTTCCAGCATATATGCGTAGTTTCTAATCTAAAAGTTCTGAGGTGCCTATAATTTTCTAGCATGAAAGTGACATACGTAGAGACAAAGATACAGTAGATCTTATTTTATTCTTTTCTTTTGCAGGTGTATTATGTGTACGGCTTTATGCTACTGGTGTTCCTGATCCTCTTAATCGTCACTATTTGTGTGACCATAGTCGGCACATACTTCTTGCTAAACGCTGAGAACTATCACTGGCAGTGGACTTCATTCTTCTCCGCCGCTTCAACTTCTGTCTATGTGTATCTCTACTCTATATACTACTACCACGTGAAGACAAAGATGTCAGGGTTTTTCCAGACTAGCTTCTACTTTGGGTACACATTGATGTTTTGTTTGGGTTTAGGAATACTTTGTGGTGAGTAATCAAATCATCTGACATTTTTTGGCTTCGAAAATGCACTTTTACGATGCTTTCATCACATCTGTTTGATCACTCAGGTGCTGTCGGATATCTTGGATCTACTTTATTTGTGAGAAGGATTTACAGAAACATTAAATGTGACTAGCCTCGGATACAAGGAGAATGAACGGCGTGGTCTACAATTTTTTGGTAAGAAATGATGATGCTTTCTGAAAATGTATGGAGGGATGTGCCATCTTCTGTCGACTTTCTTTTAATTTAGTTCCGATGAATGAATGTTTTATTTTTCAAATTGCATTAGTTTCATTGCCTATGGCTGTACTTTTAGTTTAGTCAAAAAAATTAGCCTTTCATGTAGCTGAACAATCATAAACGCCTATTTCTACAATATTTAAACTACATATGTACTCATTACTGCTCACAACTTTCTCTCTTTTGTTATATTACGAGGAAACTTCGATCAATTTTAAGGTTCAATGAAATATTATCAATTCGAGCTAAAGTACCCTGTGCCAGTGATTGTCTGATAAATTTAAAGTTTTGCGACCTCATATCTTAACATGTAGATTTAGAACAAATTCATTCCATCAATCAATTGATATTTTAACGCTCCTCAGATCATCGCTAATAATAATATTTTAATTCCTTAAAAAAAATTTGAGGGATTCCCCTAAATATATACACAGGATTCGAACATTTGCAACAAAATTTCTATATAAACGTGATGAGGTATTAATAAAATTGCAATTTAAATTGAATTTCCAACCTGAGTGCAAAATGTGTAGATCAAGAAAATATCGAAGAATAATCGATCCGAAGGCAAACAACAGATGAATTGTATCGACAAGGCCTTGTTCATTCCCTGTGGATTTCAGTGAATCTATGCATATTTCAGTTTTCCACATTGCAGCAGTAGCACTGTAGGTGTTTATACAAATCCTTGAGAAGGGGGTAAAAGAAAACCACTCAACACTCGTAAGCCATCCCGATTCGCACTTTTAAGATCGAGAAATGACAACCCACGGTCCCGGGGTTGCCCTCCACGCATCCACCAAGTATCCGATCGACAAACTAGATGTTCTTGAAAGCATAATATGCAGAAGAAAAGCAGCATTACTAGTGAAGTTAGAAAGCATGTAAATGAAACAAGGACTAGAAAATGAGGTTATCTTTAGGTGAAATTAGTTGAGAGGCTCTAGGGTTGGATAGACAGGTATTGCTCTCGCTATCTATGGTGATGGTGAAACGCGACTTGACTATTCATCTTCTGCTTGAGAACTCGACTCGATCTTTCGACACCTGCTACGGAGAAGGCTTCCAATCGAATTGAAAATTATTGTAGTTGTTAATAGCTCCAAACCTGTCCAATAGTCGGTTATTAATGTCCTGCGGTTGACAGTTCATAGTTGTGGGATCCTGCAGTAGGTGATTTGTTCCCATCCTCCCATTCATAACCATGGCATTATTGGTCATTGTCGCTCGCATCCCGCTCGCTGCAGCAGGTAGACCAGTCCCGCACATACTTGTAAAACTTTCAGTGCCGTTAATAGCTGAGTTGTTGGGCATCGCATTTCCGAACAAGCAATTTGCCCCATTCATGTTAGACATCATCCCATTGATCGGTTTCACATCGTTCCCCAACGAATTGACACCATTCAGTTGTGAAGACATCATCAGCTCCTGTAAAATCTGTTGGACAGAGCTCTGTGAATCGTTTGGGTCATTGTCGTGCAGTTTCGCTGCTGGCTGTTGCATTGTAGGCAAACTTGCAGGGGAATTGGAGTTCAGGCGAAGAGCAATTTGTGAAGTCGGCATGGGGTTGTTGCTACAAGCATGTTTCATAGAAGGAAAAGTGGAAGCATTGGGCTGAGATGGAGGTACCGAGGTAGAAGGAATCTGAATACTATTTCCAGCGTGGGGTATTCATCTGATGTTCTTGGCCAGCATTCATAGGATTTTGGAGGGCACCGATAACTGTGGCAGCCGATGCCGACGTAGGCGAAGCGTTGAGTGAGTTACTCATACCGACATGGTCGTTACTGACAGCGGAAATGGGTATGCTTGAGGAATGAATAGAGGTCGGATCATTATGGTTTGAGTTCGGAGTTATGATTTGTGGTTGCTCAGATTGTTGGGGCTGTAGAGTTTGTATCCCTGATGAAGTTCTTCGAGGGAAGTTAATCAGGCTATCTGCGAACAGAAATAACAAATAGAGTTAGCTCGCACACTATCAGCATAGCTAAGGTATCATAAAAAGCTACTATCAAGAAACAATGTTGTCTCGAACTTATAATTTCTAAACAATTTGAGATCAGCTAAATGAATTTAATTCTTAAATGTACGCACAAGACAGAAAACGAAAAAGTCATGATAAAATATGATAAAATTTATTTAAATATAAATGATGATATAGTAAAGGATGATACTTAAATCTTTAATTTTAAACTACACAATAGTATTGTCGCGTCTGTCTTAACAGTTGTATGTATCATACTATGAAACAACAAAAATAATAAACCACTATTCTAGCAGTTGAACATTGTTTAGTAAATTGTCGTAGGGCAAACATTGAAGAAAAAGAACAGCAAAGAGTTTACCCATGGGTCCAGCTCCAGTTTCTTTGCTAAAATCAATCAAATCCTTCATGCTGTTAACCACTTCAGATATCTAACATTGTCGGGAGTAAAAGAATCAGTGACACGACTACACTTAGTATTCCTGTACTCCTTGAACAATACAATTAAACTAGGAAAAGATAAACAAAGAAACAAACAATATAAGCTATAATGCCCGACAGATTCTAACAGTGCAATTGAGAACAATATATATGTTCCTATACTAAAGTTATAAGCAATACAATCAAACTAGAAAATTAAAAAAAAAATCTAGAAAAATCATAAGATGGCTTATCATTTTCCTGCCAAATAAGTTTCGGGCGTAGAATGAATAGCGAATATAAACTGCCATTAAGCCCATTTACATTTGTCCATTTGCATATGCCAACCACCAACTATAATTTTCCAATTATATCGTGGTACTTAAATGCTTTTAACACTTAACTACTCTTCATATTCTCCTCCACCTCACACATTATTATCAATTTTCCTTCATCATGTTCAAAAGATGACATGGCTCTCAATTGTTCAAATTATAAAAACTAGTGAGATTCATATACAATTTAATAATTCATTGTGTTAGTAAATAATATTACAAAAGTGTGAACCAATGTGTGGATCATCGACTTGTTAGAAAATAAAAGCCACAGCTTTCTATTGAATCTTCAAAAAAAATAAACACCAAGAACTGCTTGAGATATTTCTTAACCAAAGAACTGATTAAGTTGAAGACCAAAATCATATACCAGAACAGGCGAAGATAACAAACTCAGCACAAAAGAATTTAATAAGAAAACTTTTGGAATATCACACCAAAGCAGACAAACGAATTTAATAAGAGTATCCCTAAGATTTATTTTTTAAATAATTAAAAAGTGTAAACAATTTACCTGAAGACACCGAACATATCTTTTTGTATATCCTAAATCATTCACCAATGGTACTTCCAGAGCTTTGGCTATTTGACGAGCAGATGCCACAAACCTACCACAATGGCATATTCCATTATATAAGAATTAGAGATATGTACCAAGCCAAAAACACCCATGCATGTACAGAGCGACATTTTAACATGAAACTTCAAGAAGATATCCATGCAAACTTTTTAACTTATTAATGTTGATATGTGGAACTTAAAAACAATGAGGTTGAAATATCCACAGCAGAAAGAAAGTAGACACAGAAAGAATTTCTTTCTTATTGAAACTAGCACTGCATTAACATGCATATCCTATGAAATCAATAGTTTGCAGTACAATGTGAATTCCACAATTCATACACGATGTGTTAAAATGCTATTGACCATCACATAGTGACAGAAACTCCAGCTTCCATAAGTTTCACCATTACCAAAATCAGGAAAAGAAAATAGTTATTTAATGCCAGCTCAACAAAAAAAAAGAAATGAAGCAAGAAATGCAGCATACATAACCAAATGAATTCCACTTTAGCATGTATTTTAAGGGAAACCTTTAAATGTATATCCATATCTTCACTTTTTCCTTTTTTATGCTTACTTCTCACAGTTACCTTGAAGCAAATACAATTTGGATAAGATATAATAATCAAGTTGAAATGTCACTTGAGCATTTTACTGAAATGATTTTATTATTTCCAACTGGTCAAAAGATTATGATATCCGTGATACCAAGATAATTAAAGGGGATGTGAAAGAGAGAAAAAACAAACTACAAGAGACAACAGACTTTCGAAAATATGATACTTAAAACGAACGAGGACAACAAAATAAATGTGCATATGGAAAGATAAATAACCAAAAAATAATCATATGTCAAGGTATCAATACATGAAAATGTTTGCTATCTATTTTCCTACAGTTGTCTAAATATAGAGCCAAATTTAAAGTACAGTCTAATCTTCAAAAGAAATTAAATGTTACATGCCAATATAAATTATTTCCGAAGTTGAGAAAATAGAAATATTTAAAATACGTCAGAAATGTGAGAAAAACATATTATTTGTATTTTCAATGCTTCAAAGAAACATAAGCCACAAGATTAAAACCCTACATTATGCAAAATTATTGTTAAGCAATAAAGGTAAGGCGCACAATAGCAGGCACATAAACAGAATTAAGATACTATGATAACAGGATGCCATTGTAAGATAGCAAGGAACCAAAGTCAATAGAAGAAGAAATTAGGATCATTTTGTTAGCCCTCAAATTAAAGACATTGCAATTTATAAAGTTTGCACATTAATGCAATTAAAGATGATAGAGACACGATGATGAGGATGTCAAAGACACCCAATTGCCCTTCATACAAGGTTAAATTGCTCATTTGACCCAAAGACATGATCTACGATTCAACAAAAAAATGACAACTTGTTTATGACCTTTAACCAAAGCAGAGAATTCAAATAACACAGTGCCATATAAGTCATCTACCTGTCCCAACTGTTGATTTGCATAAACATCGTAATAACAAGAAGCCCATTACAGCTAGTTAATTGATGTAACATGAACTATAATGTAGAGATGCAAACACAAGCATTTAATAACATGTAATGTAATAGCAGAATAGCGATCAGTATTTCAGTTTGAGACAGTAAGAAAAAAATTAGGGTGAATCCCAGTGAAGATCTGAATGAAGCCAACTGGGAAGAGACTGTGAAGTTGGACAGGACAGTTGAAAATGATGAAGTGAATCACTACAGCAATGTTGAGAAGTGTGAGGGTGTATGTCAGAGATGATGTCAAAGCTCAGTGAGAGGAGATCAAACCTCAAAATGGACTTCTCTGAGATCTTGGAACAAATTGACAAGGTAGAGGATAAATTTCCGAGATGCAGGAGAAGATTTCAGAAGAGTATTGCACTAGGGAGCGCTCTGAACAGTGTTTCAGCAGGAGGATAGCAGCAGCAGGGAGCGAGGATATTGCAATGTCAGCACTGATTAGTGGACTACAACATCACAGGGTAGATGCAACCAGAAGTAGGGATGGCAATAGATCGGATTTCATATCCTCCGTACTCATCCTCATCTATTATATTCATCCCCATATCCATCTCTATACCCATCGGGTATTTAACTTGCATCCCCATCCACATCCTCATACCCGTTGGAGGATCGATATCCATTCCCTACCCATCATTCTATTACTACCTACAATTCTTTTTTTTAATAAATAAATAAATTATTTCAATGACCTTATGAATATTTATTAAGTTCTTGCACTTGTTTGCTCTTTCTAGTTTCGTGCCCCTTTGTTCGGGTGAGAATTTCAAGATGAGATACTTGTTGGTGACCAGGTAAAGAGGCAAACTAAGGGGGTGTTTGGTAGGTTTGTTTTCCATTTTCATTTTATGTAGAAAATGCGATTTTCTGGAAAACGTGTTTGGTTTGCATTTTCCAGCCTTGTTTTCCAGAAAAAGATATAGTGTTTTCTGGAAAACTAGAGAATGAAAGAAAGTCATTTTCCAGAAAATGAGAATGCGATTTTCTGGAAAATGAAAATAGAAAATGGAGCAAACCAAACGCCCCCTAAATTTTTTTTTTCCCCTTGAAGAGAGAAGCGGACTAAAATTTTTTCTTTCCCAATAAAAAAACATGTGTGTGTGTATCAGGTAGGATATGGGTAGAACCTGAATACCTAATTATGTAATCGAGTCTAAAAATTCCCTCCATATCCTCCTCCATTCGGATCTGATATCGGATTCCCCATCGGATTAAGGGGAAATTGTCATCCCTAATTAGAAGGGTATGTTGAATAGGAAAAAGCAAGCGATACCAACACATAGATGAGATGAAGAAAGGCCATATTTGAGAGATTAACCTTGAGCTTTCCTCTCTCAAACAAGAATCAGGACTGAATAAGAATGCCAAGAATCATTTGGTGGATTTTCGATCAATCGTAAATCATGTTGAATTGTGAATCAGATACAAACATTACAAAATTTAATAAAAGAATTCTATTTTTTGATATCCAAAAATATATAAAATAAGAATCCGCCATTTAATAGCATAATATTATAGATGAAGTTAATATTGATCCCTAGCAAGAATTTATAGGTACATATCTCTCATTAGTGACAATGTTCACATTATTGTTCATTAATTTCATTAAGATTGGAATGAAATGAGAAATAAAAAAAAATGTTGAATGCTTTTCACATAGAAATAATTATGTCAAATTGAAGACTTCACTTACTATGACAACCTCTAAGTTATCCCTCCTTGTCACTTCGTATATTGATGTGATGAGACTTGTTCTTTTGTTCTTCCCAGTTATTATTAGGTGTTGAATCCTTTGCCTCTTGGTGACTTTGTCTCCATACAACACAATTAGGATTAATTTATTTCTTAATGGATCACATTTGTTTTTTTTTACTTGTTTAGATTCATACGGAATTATATTGAATCAAACTGAACATTTACGATTCCTTTCATTTTTTATTCATATGTAAGGACCTCATTGTTTCACACGTAAATTATTATGGATCATATCATATCAATCATGATTATACAATTGGCAACTTTCCCAAGGAGAGTATTGTGGCTATGATGTATATATTTTAACGGCTCAACGATAACATATGACGAAAGACTTATTTTATAAAGTGGTTCGTAGAATTGGTTTACGATTGGATGGACCAAAAACCTTCACATAGTCTATTCAGATTGGTAGGATTTGCAAGCTCAGAATTGAAAATCCTAAATTCAGAATGAAAATGAAAAGTAATAAGAAAATTTGTTTGGAATCTAAAAGGGCAGCTCGGTACACGAAGCTCCCGCTAGTGTAGGGTCCCGAGGACGGGTCGAACCAAATTGGGTTAATTATATGTGATCTTACCTTGCATTTTTGCAAGAGGCTATTTGGGATCTCATAATGAAAAATCATGTAACAAGAACAAAAAATATATAAATTTTGAATAATTATTGTATAATCTTCATCTAGATTTATATTAATAATTATAACACATTGGAGTAATAACCATTATCAACTCCATTGAATTTAATAGTATATACAATAATAAATAGTGAAGGGAAGCCTTTGTGCAACGATAAAGTTGTTGTCATCTTACCTTAATGTCATGGGTTCGAGACGTGAAAAGAACCTCTTGCAAAAATACAAGACTGCTATACAATTGACCCAATGTGATCCAACCCTTCCCTAGACTCCGCATTAACGGGAGCTTCGTGCACCGGGCTGCTTTTTATACACTAATAAATAGCATAATACAAATAAAATGTTATGTTTAACATTCAATTATCGCCACAATATTATAGTATTAATAGCATCCTTATTGAATAATACCAATGAGCTTGCACCATGTCTTTCATATGACTACACAATAGTGTGCTAGATTAATAATAGCTTGTATTATTTAATAAGTATTGTTGAGGGATAGAATTTAATAAGTATTGCAAATACCATTGAATGTTTTAGCCCCATTTGAACATTCTATATATATGGTATTAATTATTTATTTAATGTGCCAATTATAGTGCTGCAACATCATATATTGAAAAATAATATTCCTTTTGTCTTATTACCTTAGTTACAAAATCAAGATACAGCTGTCTACTATATTACTGCACTACTTAGAGCTTTAAGCTGTTTTTCCTTCTTATTGCAGCCTAGATATGTGTGTCCTAATACATATCGTTTTTGCAATCAAGATATCCCTTTTATCTCTCTCGATTTCAATGAAGATATCCCTTTCATCTCTCTCGATTGCAATTCTTGTAGATCTCCAGCAGTCGCATTCAACTTCCCCACAGAATATCACTGAAAGAGCAGCAAAACAAGCAATTCATATCTCCACGTGTTCCTTCAATTCATTCTCAATTTCCCATCCTAAGAACCAATCATAATCGACAAAAACCAACTGTATCTTCTGAAATTGAATCATTATTACCCAATTCACCTAAATTTTATCTTGTTCCAATCTTCACCAAACTGTTCCAGTCGTATTCTGTTTGATGTTCAATTTATTGGTATGTATTACATCATATTCAGCCGATAAAGATATAACTCACCCAATCCAGATCCGAATTGACCAAATTTGAAAACTATGGCAATAATAGAAAATAAAAAATCAGATCGTTAATTAAGAGGGCAATCTCTCTCCTTAATTATAGGCATTAGTACGTAAGCTTATTATTTTTCTAGGGTATATAAAAAAGGGGCAACTTCCAGATGATGTAATAAACTGCCACAAAGCAAGAACCAAGAAACTTTTAAAAGCATCATACAATTGCTAGATGATTGCAGATATGAAAAGATCCGTAACTCGAACTTGACACTTGTTTGAAAGTCACCACAGTTGTTTTCCTCCATGCTCTCCATGTGCGCAGCGTGCTCCCATGTTCTTCCTTTTCTCCTCCACCAAAAAGGGCAACCTGGTGCATTAAGCTCCCGCCATGCGGGGTCCAGGGAAGGTCTATTGTACGTAGCCTTACCCTACTTTGTAAGAGGTTGTTTCCAGGACTCAAACCCGTGACCTTTTAGGTCACAAGGCGGCAACTTTACCATTGCGCCAAAGCTCCCCTTCCCTTTTCTCCTCCACCACAACCAACCAATTTCCATTGTTCAACTCCTTTCACATACCACCCTCCCTGTTGCTCCCTTCCCCGCATCACTTTATCCCAACTACCCACCATTAGCCACCAGCTACCCTCCTGCCACTGCCTCCACTAGCTACCCACACTCCCTTTCTCATTCTCCTAAACATAGTTCCCTCTCTTCCCCTCCCATCGCCATCTAATATCCTTACCATGGGAATTCATCCACATCAACAAGCACTGCTTCTCCGTTGCTACAACCGACTTCTACAGCTCTTTCCACTGCAACAATTCACGCTTTGATCCCTCCATCCCACTCTTCCCCCCTTGGGCTCCTGATGCATTGATGTGGGAAGGGAAATAATGACCCACCGTGGTGTTGCAGCTCATTCTGAGGATCAGGTGACCAAGGCAAAAGGGGTTGTACACATTGACAAGCATTGATAGCAATTGTACATGGGAGATGGGAAACGTGCAAACTGATATGGTGGCATCATTAGAAAGCACAAGTGCTAAAGAGACGATAGTAAAGAGGGTATTCTTGATGTAGGGCAAATGATCATGTTATTTTCCCCATGGAAGTAGTGCATATTTAATCTTCCTTCTTCCAGTTTCAGTACCGTAAGTGTTTGTCGCGACCCAAAAAATAGAGGGTTACATGTGTGGAACAAGAGCAAGAAGTTGCAGTGAATGATAAGGTTTTCCTTTGAAGGGTGCTAAAATGAGATGGCCAATGCCCGCATGATCATATACAACACTGAGGTTTTCCATTTTAACCAGTTTACAGGTCAGTCCAGTTTGGGTTTTATAAAAGCTATTTAAGAGTAAAATAGGGCTAAATATTTGGCTCTTCTATATCTATCTAATTCTAAATCGAAAAATTGCACAAAAAACCAGATGGAATGCTTTTAATCCTTTCGTTGCTTCACTGATCTTTCCTACTGGTTTGTGTTTGAAATTCTTTTGTTGCTTCAATCAACCAAACTAAGGTTCGGAAAGGGATAAGTTTATTTTGATGTTCTTATGAAAAACAGAAGCAAAATAAATAATTAATTCCATTTTTTATTCCGTCTTATACAATTTTGGAATAATAATAGCTACGAGTAAGAAGACCATTTGATTTTATAATATAGGATGTAAATCTTATGCAGAACACTGCTCTTCTCTAGATTCTTAATTGGTAAAACTTAGAATAGTTGGTTAGAATTGAAGTGAAATCTTCATAGCAGTTAGCATATTTGAATCTAGATTTAGTGACTAAGAAATTGATGTCACTTTGTACATTTATCTTAGCAAAATTCATATTTTACTTTTGACTGTGTAGTGTGTACTCAATAGTGCACACTGATTGGAGAAGTCGACTCCATAGGATGGCTGTATCCTAGAATCAACATTCTCCTGCTGGATAGTTTGAGGCTTTGAGCAGCAGATGTGAGTATATGTTGTCACCACTTGATCTAAGCCACAGTTATTCTTTTTTATACATCGAGTATATAGAAATATATGCTTGAAATTTAGGATGTAATAGGTATGTTAACATATTCAATTGATCTAATAGATTTACTGGTATTTTATGGTTTGCACTTATATTTAACCTGTTCGTTATCCGCTCAATGTGAGGGTCATTCAACTGACTAATCCCAGAAATTTCTACATAAAATATTTGCCATTTAATCATCAATGTTGCTAGAGTTGTGTAAACTGCAAATATAGAACCCGGTATAAAATAATAGGTAACATGGATAAAATATTGAAAATTTCATGTGCAGCATAAGTTGTTCTGAAAACATATCCATATCTAACATATGTCAAAGACAAGAAGCAAAAAGCCCATTGTTTTACTAGGATAATGAAAGTGAGAATAGGCAGCATCCAGATAGTTTACTAATTAAAAACAAAAGCAAGATATGTAAGTATGAAACATGAGAATGGACATACGAATTGCAAGTGTTATGTACATCCTGTGTCGATAGGCCTGATGATGCATTTTGAGTTGCAGCCTGATACCTTTGCACCACAGTTCCAAGTTGGCTAACCTGTCCAGAAAGATGCAAAAATGTAACTTGGACGACAAGTTATAAAAATGGCAAGCATCAAATATGCGCGCTTAGATCAAAGACAAATTGTAAGTTGGTAACTTCCATACCTGAGGAACAATAACCCTTCGAGGAATGAGCTCCTCATGATGTCTGGCGCAGAACTCCCATGAAGATATCTAATGAAACAATATAAACAAAAAAGTGTGATCATCCATGGCATCCTCAGTTTTTTGAAGTGTTTAGTTGAACAAATAATATACTAGAATACAAACATTTTCAAATATTTACCTTTAGATCAGGATTAAAAACTATTCGTAGTTGCCCATCACGCACAACTCGTAGTTGTTCAAAGACACTTTCCTGAATTGCCTTGGCATAATCCAATACAATTTGGCCTGAAGCATTCTGATACTCACGGGGCATATCGACATACAGAAGTTCCTCTATGGTGCCGCTAGCATATTTTATTTGGAAGAGCCTTGGTAAAACTTCTACAGTAGTTTCTGCAAATCAAACACAATTTAAAGTAATAAGCACAAGCCTCAAACTGGAAATTCAAGAAGCCATTACTATGACTTCAAGAATAGCCTGGATCAAAATCCAAATAAACATTCAAAATTTACATCAAACTTACCAAAACCACGTCCTGGCTTATGGTTACAGATCTCACAATGCCACACATCCTACAGAATTCAGACAATATAGCTTGGTTAAGGAACAACAAAATAATTAATAAACAGAAGATCTTCGCACAAGAAAATTCCATATGATCAATTATTAAACTGAAAACTATTAGCGAACATATACAAAACAGAAGTCAGCTAGTAAAAGAAGAAATGACACGTGCGAATGCAGGCTAATTACCTGTGGAAAAACACCAGTAGTTTGACGACCAGTTCCATAAAGAGAGACACACCACCGCTTCTTCGCATCAGGAGCAAAGTACTCGGCTATAAATTTTCTCCAAAACTCAATGTTGTTGTCCTGCATTACAGTGTAGAGTATAAAACATGTTGATGCAAGGTTCTAAATTTTCAGTTGTTCAGCAAGGAGTAAACACACTCCGAGCACTGGTCATGTGAGGGGTAAAAAAGGAACAAGAAGGTCAGGATAACAGGTTGAGTTAGGAAGTTCACAAAGGCTATTGGCAATCAGAAATTTAAGCTTACCTGTGGTCGATGCTGCTGATGGTACATGTACTGGGTTAGTCTTCGAGCACACATCCCTGGCTCATACATCGTTGATTTCATTGCAGTTCTAATTGGAAGATTCTGCTGGAGAAGCTGTTGTTGCAATTGGCTACGCTGCTGAGGGAGGTTCTTAACAATCTGCTGTTGCTGCTGTTGCTGCCGCTGTTGTTGCTGCTGCAACTGCAAAATCCTTTGTTGTTGCAAGTAATTCATTTGTGCAGCCGCAGCCGCAGCAGCAACCTGAGAGTTCTGCCTTGATAGCTGCAAAATCTGTTGTTGCTGCTGCTGTTGCTGCTGTTGTTGCTGCTGCTGCTGCTGAAACATTGATGTATCTGAATGTTGATTTTCTATTTTAACAGTGCCTAAGCTTCTCAGGGATTGTAATTGTTGTGACTCCGTTTTTACTGCACCAATGCCACATAATGACTGTAATTGTTGTGAAGGCCTAATCTGATTGTTAGGTTCCATTTGGGGCTCCAACTTAACAGCTCCCATCTCTGGCTCCATCTTAACAGGCACCACGTGACCCACATTACTCAATCCTCCCCGAAGAAAGTGTTGCTGATTCTGAGGAAGAGAGATCTGCTGCTGGAAATTCTGCATCGTATCCATTTTAGTCTGCAGTTGATTTGCACCAAGTTGGTTGCTTGAAGGGTTCTGAAAACATTGTTGTTGTCCCTGTACTTGACCTGACGAAGATGTGAATGACATAGGACTAGGCTCAGCAGAGCCAACTGTATCAACAGAACCAAATCCCCCACGCTGCTTGAGACTCATTGATGAGGAAGAAAGACCACCAATAGGTCCTCCATTCCCGAATGAATTGCTAAGCGGTGGGATATTTGTTATATTGCCAAGCAAACTGTTACTGTTTAACTGGGTGTGAGGGGAGGCCAGAGATGAGAAAGGAGGCTGTGATGGGATTGAACCAGACTGGGATCCTCCCAGCAAGCCAGAATTTGACCGGAGAAGGGACGGGTTAACTGACTGAGGCCCACCGATGGAATTGGAAGACCCTGATGGCACCATGGCTTAAGACGCCACAACTAGCAGTTGATATAAAATTATCGCCTTGAAATGATGCTCAGATCGAGACGATTCTACAGATTTCACACTTCAAATCAGTAAGAAATGAAAAGTCGGAAAGGAAACTTCCTTAAACATACGGCAAGAAGAGAGATTACCGGCATTGGGAGAAATCCATGCAAATGACTTCAGTTCCCCTTACTAATAGAGTCCATTCAACTAGCTCTTGAGCAAGCGAATCTTAAACAAAGAAATCTAATCTAAAATTCACCAAATCTTTCCCCGCTATCCAAGCCAAAAATAGCAACCCAAAGGGGAAGAGAAACCAGTGGTTATCCAAATGCCCAAAAAAAGGGAACCAACATGGGAAAAAAAAGGCTAGATCTTTCTTCAAGGACGAAACCAAGGACCACCCAAGAGACTAAAATATCTGATCTTTCCTCCACTGCAGCTTCCCTCACGCTAATCTTTCCCGCTTCGCCCGCTGCAACCTGAAGTCGAACCGCAATACCGACTCCGACCACGAAGGCATCGCAACGCCAGTCCAGAAAGTGACGCCTCCACCCAGTGAACCAAAGCAGCCGACTTTTGCAATGATCCGAAGAGGGAAAGGAAGAGCGAGAAACAACGAGGATATCGTGCGAGGAATCGAGACAAAGTTACAGAGTTCCGAATCCCTTACCAAACAAGATTGAAGGAAAAGTCTCCACCTTTCCCACCTCGTCTTGCGTCTACTTCTAGACTTTAGGGTTTGTCTTAAATGCAATTATAAACGCTCCGTTCGATTTCAATGGAGAGGAACGGAGAGAGAAGGGAAGGATCTGCTCGTGTTCCAGCGGACGTCAGAGATCTCTTGGATTCGATTAATCCTCCCTCGCCACCATTTTCGCTCTCTTCTTTTATCTTCTCGCTTCTTCCCTTCCTCACCATGTGTTGTTAGTCAACAGCTGCTGCTTCCTCCCGTCATGTTAAATGACATGCCATGTTATGCACATGTCCATGCCCATCATCATCCAACCGACCCATGCATGATAAGTAGCCACGCATACTTGCCGTATGCGGCAGGGGAACCGCCGTCTGCCGTTTACGAGCGAATTCGACGGGCTCGTTTCGGGAAGCTTCGACGGTGAGGAATACGGTCGCATAGATATGGAATACGAACGCGTGCACGAGCTACTATGACGCGGACAGTCGTACGAGAAATATTCAATTTACGCATCAGAATTTATCAAAATAAAAAATCCACCTCTATGATTGTGAAAATACTATTTTACCCTCTGAAAGTTTCAAATTCAATTCACTCTGCCGGTAAAGGTTGTGTTTACATTAATATCTATCATTAAAAGCTATGTTTAATTTAACATAGAGCCATGTGACATCCTATACAACCATTTAAGAACTAAATTGCTTCCGCATAAATTAAACGGTGAGTAATTGATTCAAAATCCAATCAATTAAATTTTATTATTAAAATCGAATAAATTGAATCAATATAAAATTAATTAATTTAATCGATTATTAAATTAGTCCATCAATTTATGCTGATATGATTCAAATAAATTAATATTTTATTTTTAAAAAATGAATTTCTAACTTGCTAAAGTGAATATTCGAATTCATTCAACCTATGTTATAGGCATCCGTACTTTAACCTCTCTAACTCTGATGAATCAAGAACGATTTTTTTTTTGCCAAATTATGCGGACAGAGAATTTTTCTCACAATTATGCGGATCAGAAACGGTGAGTGTTGCTTGCGCGGGATCGGCGTGTCCACTGCGCTTGTCCAGTTGCCCTTGTCGTCCCCTGCGACTGCAAGAACAGTGGTCATTGGCCTTAACTTCACCGGCAGTGACGGCGATCTAAAATAATGAAATGAAATGTTTTTTCCGTATGATTAATTATTGGCAATCATTTGCAGTGACCTACAAAACAAAATGATTTGTTAATATGTTAGTTAATATTCTAATGGTCACGATAATCTGAAATCCCACAAACTCAATCATGGATTAATATGGAAAATAACTCATAAAAACGATTTATGATGCTACTGAATATTATGGTTACCCCGCCCCAGGACAATGATACAGTAAGTAAAAAAAATCTTTTCAAAATTTTAAGTATCTAAATATTAAATTGATGAATTAAATTAGATATCTAATATTAATTTTATATATATATATATATATATATATATACTATTTTAATATCTTACGGATGGAGATGTTATGTGTCTATTTGGACCTGGGCTGCTTATCCAGACCCAGAGCACCTAGATTAAAATCCAGATACACAATGAGTAATTTGTTTAAGTGTATTATATATATTTAGAATTTAAAATTTTAGAATTTAGTAGTTGGATTATATTGGATTTAAGCTAATAAGATTTTTTTAGGATTTAAGCTTCCCTTCTTAGGTTAAAGTGTTCAAGATACAATTTTTAGATACTTAGATGGTATATTATATGTATTTAAGATTTAATATTTTAAGGTTTAGGGGTGGGTTATAATGAGTTTAAGTAATAAAAACAAATTTTTAGTGTTCAGATTTCTCTATTGAATTATAGTACTAAATATATAAAAAAATATAGATACCCCTAAATATCTTTAGGGTTTATATTTGAAATTTTTTTATTTTTTTAAAAATAATTAATTGAATCCGAGAGTCTTGGATGAGATATTGAATCCAAGGGTCTTGATTGGCATTATGCAAGGGGCACCATGGATGATCCGTAGCATAATATTATTTTGTATATATAGAAATCAATATTACTTTGTGTTATTTTAGTTAGTGCTGATTTGTAGGCGTTAATAGTAGAAATTAGCGGCACTTTGATATTAATTTTTACAAACAAATACCTTTTATATCATCAAAAGAGAAATAAGGGAGTTGTATAAGAGAAATTTAAAAAAATAGTACTACTTTGATACTAATTTATTAAAATTTATATCACTTAGGTGATACTGATTTATAAAAATTAATATTAAGATTATACTAATTTATATCATTTGATATTGATTTCTACCAAACAACCAAGTCTACAAATTAATATAAAGTGACGGTTAATTTGGCATTGATTTACTTAGTGCTAATTTACTTAGTGCTAATTGATGAGGGTTAATTTCTATCCACCAACACTGAGGTAGATAGGATTTGATGGTATAAGCACTGTCAACACTATCTTTCATCTAAACAATAATAGGGAGAGTGAAAATGAAAAAGTAAAAAATCATAATGAATGACGTGGCATGATGTAGCATTTCACATGCACACGTCTGATTATCGCTTGGATACCATCGACGGCCTTCGGCCGCCGCCCTGAATCAAACTATATCCTGGGAGATACGGTGAACTCGGAGATCGTGCATGTAAGATGTCATGTTATTCATTATGATTTTTATTTTTTCATTTTTACTTTTTCAAATCATTATTTAAAAAAAAATACAAGAGAATTACTGTATTGTGATAAAATAGAGATTAAAAAATTAAATTTTAATCGTGTTAAATGACAATAAAGATGCGCGTATATGCCTTAGTACATCTCTTCACCCGCGGCTCGCTCTGATGGGACCCGCGGGCTCCACCATCTGCTTACTGGGTGATATTCGTGCACAATTCGGAATTTTGATGACATTCCTAGGAGATAATTCCAAACCAACTTACGGCGCCGGGGGGTATTTATGGAATTCCATCGAATAATTCGTTTTCCCGAAATGCCCCTACTTCTTTCCTCGCGTGACGAGCCGACTTCCTATTCGTCCTCTGGTCCCGCTATCAAATCGCATCAAATGACGAGACTGCCCTCGTAAACCTCCAGCGCATCATTCCGTATCCACCACATGGCATGGTATGCATGATGGATGGTGTGGATGGGGATCATGTTATGTTCATGCGCGGAAAGGAATGTTTTTATTCGATAAAATATCATTTTGCCCCCAAAAGTTTAGCCAATTTTGACGTTAGCCATTACGGTTTAGTTAAAAATCATGAAACAGTTACGTTTGGTTTGTTTCATTTTTCATTTTCATATTACAGAAAATCATATTTTCTAATTTTTTAGAAAATGATTTTTTTTCATTCTCTAATTTTTCAGAAAACGCTATGTTTTTTTCTAGAAAATAAAACTGGAAAATACAAACCAAATATGTTTTCTAGAAAACCGTATTTTCTACCGAAAATGAAAATGAAAAACAAACTGAAAAATACAAACCAAACCTCTAGTTATTTTTGTCATGGACGTTAAAAGAATGTTATATTGTCAAAATTTTAAAAAAATATTTATTTCTAAATTTCCTTTTCAATTATCACTCTTCACTTTCTAAAACATAAACTGTACCTAAACAAATTTAGATGGTTGTTTTTATATTGATTTATATACCTTCTAAATTTATCCTCTCTTATGTGGTGATTAATTTTCTGATTTATCCCAATTGCTATGAAATAGAGTACGTGTAATATTCGGATCAATATATGATATTTTGTCAAATATATACTTTCTAGTTTAAAAAATTATAAGATATATCATATATCAACTCAAGTATTTTACATGATTTACCAATTCTGAGTAAAATTATTATATATGATAGAGGATAATTGAGGGATGAGAATGACAAAAAAACATTTTAAAATTTTGTCCTGCATCCTTTAAAAGGGTGAACTCAGAATTTCGATAAATGAGCGGGCAAACTGGCAAAGTGTTTTTTCTCATTTAAATTGGCTTATCCTTTTTGCCGTCAACAAACTGTTGACGGCGTTTGAATTATCGCTGAGGTGACCGTCAAACTAAAAGGGACAACGACATTTATTTCTTTGTTGGGCAATCAAAACTTAATTATTCATCATAAAAAAAATTAAAAAAAAAACACACAAATATATTGCATTTTGGAAATTGACAATGAATTGATGAAAATATATATCTTTCTATAAGAATATATATGAAATAAAATATTCTGACTCATGTCAGATAGGAGTTTTTCAATTTATTAATATTTTTTTATTATAACCTAGCAATCTTATTATTTTAAAAAACAAGTGGTGGATGAGTTGAGATTTTCAGTCAGAAATTAAAATTTTGAATTTATAATATTAACAAGTAGCATTTAATATTATAAAAGTAATATATATATATATATATGATAAAAAATTAATTGATGATAGTCACCAATATTTGCCCCTTAAAGCCTGAATTGACTTGAAAATGGCTATTATTTATAAATATTATATTTTAAAAAATTAAATTTAAGGACTCAACTATATTTAATAACTAAATTTAACTAGAATTCTGATTTTTACGACATTGCAGGTGCCTGGAGGTATCC
Organism: Boesenbergia rotunda; assembly: GCA_024364735.1. Lineage (NCBI taxonomy): Eukaryota > Viridiplantae > Streptophyta > Magnoliopsida > Zingiberales > Zingiberaceae > Boesenbergia > Boesenbergia rotunda. Next base: position 39,969 of record JAGFNQ010000794.1, on the reverse strand, counting down.
ACATATTTTCGTCTGTTTAAATCAAGATTCTGAGAATTAGATTGGACATCAAACCGGTTAGAATTAAGATTCAGATTTAACCTATTTAATAAGAGATTCAACTGGGATATAACGATATATAATAAAATATATATTTATATAAATATATAAAACTTACAACTTATCCAACTATTTTCTTTAAGATTAGATCAACTAAGTCGAGCATGAGATATATTTTTTAGTAATCAGTATCGTATTCTTGAAAAAAGAATTAGTTTCAAAGAAAAATTCAAGTTTAAAATCATTAGGTTCAAGAAATATAGATACACGAATTGAAGAATCTTATTAGAAGTTAAAACTATATCACAATACATTTATTCACTCATAAACACTTAAACAGGGGACACTAGCAAATCACATGCAAAATTACTCTTCCAAATATGTCATATACTGCTGTCTTCATATGCCAGCATGACGACGCAACGACACTGACAGCAAAGCGAGGCTAGCGAAGGCAGAGCGACGTGACAAATCTGATAGAGGTGAGGTGACGTAGCGAGAGGCTAGTGGCGATAGCTCTCTTGCAAACAAACAACAAATTTGATCGATTGAGATTTTAAATAAAATCAAACTAAGTTTTTAATATTTTATTTTTTAATTTGCATTGTTCAATGAAAAAAGTAAAATTACAAAAGAAAAAAAAAATCAAAAAATAAAATAACCCAAACCAATTTACCCTATTTTTCTAATTTGTCCGATTCATCCATTCCCGGCCAATTCAGAACGGTTCGCAACCAATTCTTAAGTAGCCGATTTCAAAATCAACTCAGACCAAAAATCCGGCTGATTCCCAATTCAACTGGTCCAACCGGTCCGATCGGATTTTCAGAATGCTGATTTAAATCAAATACTCATATTTATCTTCCTCAAGAGATTTATCATTAAAGTCGATTAAACAAAGTAAAAATACGGATACCATAAAAACATAGTTGTTTAACACAATACCATTGATAGTTAAAAATATAGGAGAGTATCTTATAATTGTTCAGAGGCTCAAGAAGAATATTCTGACTATTAATCCTTCAACGAGAGATCCAACCAGAGTGCAGACTGAATCAGCATTGGCATATTATGTTCTCCCCTGTTTCAAGAACGCCTTCAGTTAACGACAAAGGATAGGATCATAAAATGATTGCATTAGTTACAAATATGAAATTATGATCCTATGATCTTAATCAGACATCAATGAAGAAATATATCAAACATTGGAAGGAAAAAAAAAATTGATAGTCCTGTTTATTCATGCATCTATCAAATAGGCAGCAAACCGAAACAATATGTAGTAGAAATATAGCAGCAGATAAGACAGGTTAACTGAAAGAAATGTTCATGCTCAGACCATTTCATTCCAAGGTTTCCACTAGCAAATCAGAGCTATTTGATGATATAAATGATCGTAGATGAAGTCTTGTATTCTAGAAAAACAGAAGGAATAAGATTCTTTACCTGCCATGAACCTGTTGGTCCTTCTCCAGGAGCAGACTGACTTTGTCCATAAGCAGGGGTTGACTCTTGCCTGTAGGGTCCCCCGTAGCCAGGCCCTTGTTGCTTGTATTCTCTGTTATAACCTGAATTTTCACCCCTTCCATATTCGCCTGTCGGTCCTTCCCCAGGAAGATATTGACTCTGTCCACGAGCAGGAGCTGATTCTTGCCTGTAAGGTCCCCCGTATCCAGGCCCTTGCTGCCTGTATTCTACATTATAACCTGAATTTCCACCTCTTCCATATTCACCACCGTAACCAGGCCCCATCCCCTGCGGGTACTCTCTGTTATAGCTGGGAGGACCAGAAAACCGATTATCTCCACCAGGACTTCGAGAGAAATTCCTCTGGTCTTCAGTAAAATTTCCACGAGTTCCTTGATTAAAATCTTGTTGGTACTGAGGCATTGGATCTCTCCATTCTCCCTGATGTGCAGAGTTTCTCTGTTCTCCTCGGCCAAAGTCTCTCCTATCTCCTGAATAAACAGAGTCTTGTCCTCCATGAGGCGCATATCCTCTTCCATCTTGACCCATGTGATTATTTGTCTGCGGTGGAGCATAGTTCCTCTGATCTCCTTGCCGGAATCCTTGCTGCCCAAATGAATTATTTCCGCGGGGAGGAGGGCTGTTATAATTTGGCTGGTCAGTTCTGTTTTGATTTCTTGGCCTCCCTTGCCTGCCATATTGAATTGGAGGTGGCCTGGGAGTAATTACCCCATTTTCATACTTGTCGCCTGAAATATTTATACAAGTCAAACAAATATCTAATGAACATTCAACTAAAAGTAAATCTCTAAATCTCTTCATTCGACATTCAACTATAGAAGTTGGGTCAATCATTCTCATCTAAAGCAGCCCTGGAAGTGGACCCTCGTAATGCACAACTATATATAAAGGAGTTAAAGTAAACAGACCTCCATATTCCTTATTCACAGGATCAATGTATGAATCAGGCAAAATAAAGACAACACCAGGCAAACCTGAGCCAAAAAAATGCGGGTGACAAATATTTATAATCATTTGGTAAAAGAAATTAAAAAATAGAAAGTTGATAAAGACTACCATTAAAATTTTCAGACATTTCCTCAGTCATTACGGCTTGAAATCCATGATAAGTTGTGGTGCTTAATGCATACATCCTCTTCTTAGCTTCCTCCACACTAACCAATTGCCGTTAATCAGATTGCCTATTTGTTCTTATCAAATAAACTAAAACACGGAATTGACAAGAGAAAAGTGGCAAAATAACGACACGTTACAAGAATGGTGTAACAAAAGAGTAACATATGCGTAGTTTAATATGTTGCAAGCATAGTTTTGCCTTTTCTATATGGCATAAACAAAGAAACAAACCTATTGCTAGTTGAAAACATTAAATTCCTTTGAAAATTAATCAGTAGATGCACACTAAAAAAATAATGAAATTCAAACAACAAAGCCTACACTATTTTTGGAAAATTTTGTAGCACCAATTGCTCTCCTGGAGTCCAAGAAACAAAGACCATGTGAATTCAAAATATCAATCTTCATCCTAAAAAACAAGTAGCATATGAAATTTGCAATCCTGAAGAAAAAAGTTAGATATAAAATAAAAACTAGGACAAAGTATACTGCAACTAATTTTTGAAACTTAACAACTAAACGTTTTTGTTCAAGAAACGTTTAGTTACTTGAACAGATAAAGAATTTCATTGAAATAAGCAACTTGTGCAATTATTAGGAATCAATTGAAAGGCTAATAACTATAATTTTTCCAATCAATAATTGAGCTCAAAAGTGAAGGATGACAGTCCAAAGTTACTTGCTTATATATCCATATAAGAATATTGGCATACATTCAAACAGTAAACAAATAACTTTATTATTTTTGTCATAATGTTATCTTAATTTTATTTCCGAGGATGAATAGGTGAGTATAGTCTAAAAAGAATTCAACATCCAAACATGTTAATGGATGGAGTTATAGTCAATTGGCTAACACGGATAGGAAGGGTGATATACTAAGCATGCAAGTACCTCTTATTCTTAGGGCAATGCCTAACCTACCTTTCAGCTCACTTTTATTTTTCTGTAATTTTATTGATGCCCGATTTATGTTCAAATGCCATTGTAGATAAAACTTTTTTTTATCATTTATTAAATATTGAATGATAAACTACCTTAAGTTTAGACAACAATCTAAGAATAAGCTTTGTTAATTATTAGAAAGCAAAAAAATTCAGGAAAAATTTGTGTCTATTTACCAATGGATCTTAGTATATTTTTGGAGATCATATATATTGTAAATATACAGATTTATATCCACATTATGCTTTAAGATGATGTAGATTCTCTTTTTGCCTGTTTCATGTGGTTCAAAATTTAAATTTCTTGTATTTGTGTGCAGTTACTTCAGTTGCAACACTCTGAGAGGGAATCGACATTGGCAAGCACATGCATTACAGCTTAGAAATTTCACAGGTACTTATTCAAATTAATAAATTTTATTATTATTGAACCATTTTTTAGCTTTTATTTCGTTCAAAAACATAGAGGAATATGGTCAAACTTCATCCAAATATGCTAATAGGTGGAGATGGGCTATACCTCGGGAATAGACATTCTGAAAACTGCCTACATGCACATTCTTTGGGCGGTTGCATAGCATGCCTCCAGGCTCCAAGATCATTTTTTTTTTATTTTGTTGAATAATTTCATTGATTTCAGAATTCAGATAGTGCTGGAAGTCAGAAATACTCGTGATTATTTGTTAAATTACAGTACAAGTTTTGTGAACACAGATTAACAGCAGGCATAATAGACATGGACCTTTACACGGAATTCGTACATGAGTTTGCAACAGCCGAAACGAAAGTGAAGGGCAATTAAAACCAAAGTTGACAATCCGTCTACCAGTTTTTCTGATTGATCAAACACCAAACATCTTCTTCCTTTTTTTCAAACAGTATATAACATGAGCATCAAACCTCTTAAGAAGGTGAAGAGAATCCAAGTACCTGCCGACCACCTTCGCCAAGGTCTGTATGTAAGTTTCAATCATCTCCTCGCGCGTGGGAGCAGGGTCCTTGGGGAAGTCCATGGTGATGAGCCAGTGATTATAGTCGCAACCCTCGAAGAGGATTTCGTCCGGCCCAAACTTCTCATCTCCCCCATCGCTTCTCCGGTTGGAAAGAGACGACGAAGACCAGAAGGAAAAGAATTGAGTTCGTGCATGGGGTTGGAAAGCAAAGTTCAGGAAGAGGCGAGAGGAGGCAAAGGTGGAGGGAGAGGCATGGAGACGAAGAGGAGACGAAGAGGAAGCAGAGATCACCGGAAATGGGCTGCGGGATTTGAGTAGCGAGGAAGAGATGGCGGCGGCTCGACGGAGACGGAGGTGGAGCGCCATGGAGACGACTCTCGCAGTAGGGTTTTGGACTGGAGATGGAAACGCAAATTAGGACCAAAAAAAAAAACCCTGCGCATAAAAAGCCTCCACCCTCAACCATTTTTTATTTTTATTTAAAAAATAAATCAAATTGAATATTTTAATTTTATTTTAATCTATTTTAAGTAAATTTAATAATAGAATTATCGTCTCTAACAGATATGATCCCCTAATCGTAGACAAAAGGCGAAATCGTTCGTCCCAGCGCCCCCGCCGTACCCATCCCAAGGCCATCACGAGGGAGATAAATCACGATCCCTGGAATAATTAGTGCACAGTTGGGTCGAGAATTGATACACTAAATGTCCAGAGTTTTAATCCAGTGTGCCTCGCGCGACTCGAACCCAGGATCTCTTAAACAACACCTGTTAATCGTGATTAAATTATAGGTGGGCTTAATTGTATTCAATCCATCTATAGTCATGAGTGGTATTGTCATTTTAGACTCTATTACATCTGTTTGGAAATTTTTTAAGTAAAGGAATTGAATTAAATTCAAGAATTAAATTCAATTCTCATGTTTAGAATGAGTTAGTAAATAACTGAATTGAATTGAATTGAATTCCTTAATTTTGAATTTATCAGAATTGAATTCAATTCTTATATTTTACCATTTTGTCCTTTATCGAAAATGACGCTAAATGAGAAATAAGGGTTATTTAGTAATTTTCATTTGTCAGAGTAATTCCTTCGCATATCAGACCTCTTATTTTGAAGGATTTAAAAGGAATTGAATTCTAATTCTTTATCAACTCCTGACTGAAAATGTGTTCCAAATGGTGAAATTGAATTTCAATTCCGGAAGGAATTCAATTCCACCCCTTTCTAAACAGGGTGTTAGTGAATTAGATTGTCATTCTAGGCTCTATTAGTGAATTAAATGAACATATAAGATTTAATTTTATATCATTTTGAAATCTATTAGTCCATTAGCCCAATGACTAAGCCAGAAATTAAAATCTACCTTGCCTAACATTTTTTAACAATAAAACCAAAATAAATAACAATTAGAAACTAGCACTAAAATTGTCGATAACAAAAATTTTGATCACTAATGCATTTTGTGAAGGAAGTTTAATTTCGCCGCTAATTTAGTGATAAATTTAATATTTGTAGCTAAACAAAAACTCATTCATCAACCAAACAATTGAAAAATGATAAGTACTAAAAAATATATCAAACTATAAATTATCAAAAGATTTATAAAGTCCAAAGTTGAGTAGAATCACATAACTTATGGTACCAAAAAAGGACATCAAATAGTTAACTAAAACACTAAGTTGAAATCATATTAAATTCTAGACAAAAGATAATCATGAAAGCAAGTTTAATTGTGACTCTAACGTTAATCCGGCATTGCGGATAATGATACTATGAGATGCATCAACAATGATGACCTCAAAGTATTTGTTGGTCAAATCCTACAAAACACAAGAGCGTAAGTACAAAAATATTATCAGTATAAAGTTTAATAACATTAAAAGGGAAATTAACCTCACCTCATTGATCCAAAATATTAGGAATGTAGCAAACACAAATAAATAAAAAATCTTGAAATGTTGAGGGGCTAAAGTCAAATTCTGCAAATCCTTTTGATATTTCTTCTTGAGTTTTACAAAAGGAAATTATATTTGAAATGGATAAAAAACCAAAATCTAATAAAGCACTAATATATAATTAGGAATAAATAATTAATGGATGCTAAGAGGTTTTCATAGTCGTTTATTGCCTGATACAAGATATAAAATTCAATCTTCAAATCTTAGGAGCTCAAAACATTAGAGGACATGAAGGTGGCAAAAGGAAATTCGATTGCCCTCAGCGCCAAGGGTAGAGCCAAGCTTCACTGTACCCGGGCTTTAGCCTGGGGACTCCACCCAAATAATACATTAATTTATCAATTATTATATCATATTTCTCAATTTTTAATTCAATTTACCTACCATTAGCCCGAATTTGTATATCATCATCAATTTAATATCAACTCGAGGTCTTCTTAGCCTGGATAAAACTTGATTTCTGGTTTCACCATTGCTTAGCGCTCCCGCCGACCTGCCCTAGGGCCAATATGAAGCAGGTAAATCACTGGGGCTACTAGCTCGGATCCTATGGCTAGCGCGTGAGGAGAGCGGACATACTAGTGTAACGACCCTCCCTCCTCACTCTTATAGGGACGTCACATCTCTTTCTGCATAACTAGGACTAGTCGATTGACTCCTTGAGCAGTCGACTGGTGTCAACCGACTTCTAGGCCAAATCACTCCCCTAATCTTTGTGTTCGAAAGTTGGCCCTGGATCAATTGACTGATGGGACTACCAGTTGACTGGTGCAATCGACTCCACCTGAAAATCACTCGACCAATCTTTCTGTTCCCTCGAATTCACTGAGGGCAGTCGACTGCTACCTTGAGCAGTCGACTAATACATCTGGAAATTTAAGTCCAGACTTTAGAAACTTTGGACAATTAAATGGATACATTTCTACTTCAACTACACTAAGGTTATAGAACTCACAATCATAATAACCAAAATACGTGGACTAGATCATACTCCATTTAACATGTATCTCAAACTTCAAATCTTTTGCGGAATAACAACTCAAACTTAAAATCTTTGCGGTAGTGAAACTACTATCATGAAACTTAAGTAAATAACTTAGAACACTAGCAAATCTCATCCCAAAGGATCTCACTCCACGGTTCCGCCGCCACTGACACAAATCATCCTTCCTTTAGTCTCCTTGTCTTACATCCTTTTTTTACCTTTATCTGCAGTAAAAGGATGCAACTATAAGCAATTTGCTTAGTAAGTAGATACCTACTCTCACAAAACATGTAATCGATATTAACCATGCTCATGATTAAAGAATGCTTGCTTGAAAACATGTGCAACTGAAAATGCTATAATTAACATGAAAATGCTCATGAATATGTTTGTAATAAATGCTTGCATTTGAAAACTTGGCTTGAAATGAAAAGTGCTTAACATGCTTGAAACAAATGTCTGCTTTTGAAAACTTGAAACTTTTATATTCTTATACTTCTTATACTTTAAAATAGATAAACATTCTGCTGATGGGCCCGACATATTACCAATGCGCGCATCCCTATAAGGTTTCGGGGTAGCTAGCCACCGAACCCTAATATAGCGTCTCTACTAGGCTCGCCTAGATCTGTGGTCCTCGGCCTGGTACATGCCACTTAATAAAAGTAATATACTTAAACTTGTACTCATGCTTGTACTTAAAATGCTTAACTTTGCACATATCTTGCACATAGAAAGAAATGTTCCCAAAACTCATTTTTGGACACAACAAGACCTTGGTCTTGTACTTATATCATTTCTTAGTCCCAGAACTCGTTCTAGGGCTTAGTAAGACCTCGGTCTTACTCTGAACTTTTATCGAGCACCTTGCGTGCCCTAACTCCCAAAACTCGTTTTGGGGTGAATCAAGACCTTGGTCTTGCCATACTAGGATCACAAACACCAAAAGACTTAGAATCATGTTCTACGACGACAAGAAAATCAAACGAGAACTACTTTTACTGCAGGTGAGTGATCTACTTACCTTTTTATGCTTCTAAACTTACTACACCGGCGTAGGATCTAGCGTGGTACTCCTCGTCTACTTCCTTCGCACGATCCACCCACCCTTTGGCACTAGGAGAGAAACCCTAGTTTCTCTTTTCTTATTTTCGGTGAGAGGGAGAAGGAGAATGAGAAAACCTTTGGTTTCCTCTTCTTTCTATCCTTTATATACTAAGTGGAAGTTGAAACAAGTTCCATAAAGAGGCGCTTACTGACACTTATCTTATATTGTTTCCATACCTTAGTGTGATGCTTTACCACCACCTAATGGAAACTTAAACTAATCCTAAATGAGGGGTCTTGGGTTTGAGCCTCGACTTTGACCCTTTAAAGAAATTTTTATATATTTTTTTATTTTGGAAAATTTTTGGAAAATTCCCGGGCGTTACAATCCTCCCTACCTTATAAAAAGTTCATCCTCGAACTTAGAATATCTCCGGATACTTTTGCCTTATGCTATCTTCTGATTCCCAAGTTGCCTCTTCGAACTTCTGGTTTAGCCATAGAACCTTCACTAGGGGTACCTCTTTGTTCCTCAGTTTCTTGACTGCCCGATCTATTATCTGAATAGATCAACTTCCATAACTGAGATCTTCTTGAACTTGCACCGTTTGTGGCTCAATCACTTGGTTGACATCGGGGACATGTTTCTTCAGCATTGAGACATGAAACACATTATGAATAGCTGACATCTCAGAAGGTAGCTCTAACTTGTAAGCTACTTTGCCAACTCTTTTCGTTACTAGGTAGGGTCCTATGTAACGAGGACTTAGCTTGCCCTTCTTGTCGAATCTCATTACTCTTTTCATGGGAGCTACTTTAAGGAAAACTGTATCCCCAACTTCGAACTCCAGCGGTCTACGATGCACATCAGCATAACTCTTCTGCCTACTCTGAGCGGTTTCTATCCTTTGGCGGATGCTCTTTATAGCTTCTGTGGTATCCTCAATAAGGTCAGTTTGATACCCCATTTCTTTCTTTTCATTACTTTCGAACCAATAGATAGGAGATCATCTGCACCTCCTACCATAAAGAGCTTCATAATGGGCCATACCAATAGTAGCTTGGTAACTGTTATTGTAGGCGAACTCAGCTAAACATAAATACTTGCACCAACTGCCCTTGAAATCTAATACACATGCTCTGAGCATATCTTCTAAAACTTGATTTACTCTTTCTGTCTGCCCATCAGTCTAAGGATGGAAAGCTGTGCTAAACTTCAGTTTGGTGCCAAGTGTTGTCTGTACACACTCCCAAAAGTGCGAAGTGAAACGACCATCTCTATTGGAGATAATGGTCTTCGAAACTCCATGTAGTCGGATCACTTCCTGTACATATAATTGAGCTAGTCTTTCTATTGAGTAAAACACTTTGATTGCCAAGAAGTGTGCAGACTTGGTCAATCTGTCTACAATTACCCAGATAGCATCATAGCCATTTGTTGTCTTTGGTAGACCAACAATGAAGTCCATGGCTATATCTTCCCATTTCCACTCTGGAATCTGTATGGGCTGGTAGGACTCCTCCTGGCCTCTGGTGTTCTACTTTAACTCTTTGACATGTCAAGCAGGTATTGACATATTTAGCTACATCTCTTTTCATTCCAGACCACCAGAATCTTCTTTTCAAATCCTGGTACATTTTGGTAGAACCAAGGTGCATAGAGTAGAGAGTTCTATGGGCTTCCTCAAGAATCTTCTTTCTTAACTCTTCACTGTTGGGGACACATAAACGGTCACCATAATAGAGTATCCCACTATCAGATATTCTAAATTCTTTACTTTCTCCTTCTTGTATATCTTGCTTGATCTTTTGAATATCAGAATCTTGATCTTGCATTTTTTGTATATCCTCAAGCAGAGTTGACTCTAGTGTCATACTGAGAGTTGCTCATCTATAATCTCAACTCCATAATCTACTATCTCTTTCTACAGTGGTGGTGACAGTGATGACAGGCACATCAAAGTTGCACAACTCTTTCTACTTAACGCATCAACCACTTTATTCGCTTTACCAGGGTGGTAGATGATTTCACAGTCATAATCTTTGACTAAATCCAGCCACCTTCGCTGTCTCATATTTAAGTCCTTCTGAGTGAAGAAATATCTCAGACTCTGATGATCTGTGTAAATCTTGCATTGGACTCTGTACAGATAATGTCTCCACATTTTTAGAGCGAAGACTACTGCTGCTAACTCAAGATCATGAGTAGGGTAGTTCTTTTCATAATCCTTGAGTTGCCTGGAAGCATAAGAAATGACCTTGCCTTCTTGCATGAGTACAACTCCAAGTCCCTGCTTTGATGCATCACTGTATATATCGAAGCTTCTGTCACTTTCGGGAACTGTAAGAATGAGAGCACTTGTCAGTCTTTTCTTCAGCTCAATAAAGCTCTGCTCACAATCTTCAGTCCACTCATATTTCTTATTCTTTCTGGTAAGTGCTGTTAGTGGAGAAGCTATCTTTGAAAAGTCGTCCACGAATCTTCTGTAATACCCTGCTAAACCCAAAAAGCTTCTGATCTCACTAACATTCTTCGGTCGACCCCAGTTACTAACTGCTTCAATCTTTGCTGGGTCTATCATAATACCTTCCTTGGAAATGATATGACCTAGAAAAGCCACTTGGTCAAGCCAGAATTCACACTTTGAAAATTTGGCATACAGTTTCTTCTGCTGTAAGGTCTTCAATACTACCCTTAGATGTTCGTCATGTTCTTCCTAAGACTTTGAATAAACTAGAGTGTCATCAATGAAGACTATGACGAACTTATCAAGAAACTCCTTGAATACTTGATTCATTAGATCCATAAATGCTGCAGGGGTGTTTTGTCACTCCAAAGGGCATGACTACAAACTCGTAGTATCCATACCGTGTTCGGAAAGCAGTTCTCGGCACATCACTCTCCTTGACTTTGAGTTGATGGTAACCTGACCGCAGATCTATTTTGGAAAACACTGTTGCCCCTTTCAACTGATCAAACAAATTATCTATCTTTGGCAAAGGATATCTGTTCTTGATGGTCACCTTATTTAGGGCTCGATAATCTATGCACATTCGCATAGATCCATCTTTCTTCTTGACGAACAACATGGGAGCTCCCTAGGGTGAATGACTAGGGCGGATGAAACCCTTATCGATAACTCCTGTAATTATTCTTGCAGCTCTTTCAGTTCTGCTGGCGCCATACGATAAGGTGCCTTTGAAATCGGGTTGGTACCTGGAGCCAACTCAATTTCAAACTTAATTTCTCGGTTAGGAGGAAGTCCTGGTAATTCTTCAGGAAACACCTCCGGATAGTCACAAACTACCCGTACACTTCTTCTTTCGTTAGTCCTTCTCTTTACCTTGCATCTACTATATGTGCTAAATAACTAGAACATCCATTATCTAACATTCTCTGAGCTTGTAAGGTAGATAAAAACCTTTTTGGCTTTCTCTTTGGGTCTCCGACAAACTCGAATGGAAGTTCTGCTTCTGGTGTGAACTTTACTCTTCTTTTGCGGCATTCAATAGAGGCACTGTACTTGCTCAAGAAATCCATCCCTAATATGATATCGTAATCCATCATATCAAGGACTACTAAATCACCATAGAGTTCTCAGTTGAAAATCTGAATTGGCACAACTCTCAACTATTGAGTAGATGCCATGACTTCTCCCGAAGGTAAAGTCGTTAGGAACTTAGAACTCAGCATTTCTGGTGGAATCCCTAACTTCTTGGAGAATGACATAGATACAAAAGAATGTGTTGCACCAGTATCGAATAACACACTAGCATAATGAGATAAGATGAGTATTCGACCTGTGACCACGGTAGGAGAATTTGCCACCTCTTCCTTGGTGATGGCGAAAATCATGGCGTTGGTCGGGACTGGTGAGGCTTCGACTCTCCCTTGACTGATGTAGGGTCCTTCCAGTGCTGGCTGCATCTGGTGCAACTATGTAGACTTTCCCCCATACTGAATAAGCTGTGATGGAGGCGGATTTGCTTTGGTAGGGCAAGCCTTGACCATATGCCCTTCTACTCCACAGATATAGCACCCACTCATGCTTGGCGGCATTTGTTGAGGCAATCTATGGTCCGGAGTGACCATGAGTTTTGATGTTTGGCCAAAGAGTTTAAGTTAGGTTTCCCTTATGTTCTAATATGTGTATGTTGAGTGTGCAGGTTACGCAGGTTACATATATTGTGTTGGGACCGGGTGCATGTTGACAAGGATACGGGTTCGTAAAATTTTAAATTTTTACGTGCAGCGGAAGAATTAGCATAAAATAATTTCTCAAATTATTTTAACCACGTATCTAGCATGCAACCTTATAATGTGTGGACATGATCATAAATTAAAACTTTGCGGAAAAGTAAACTAATTTACTTTGTACCTCGCGTAACTCGAAGAAAGGGACGAGATCCAACCGTAGCGTCCCTTGGAAGCTCCGCCTCTATTCACGTCCACGCCGAGTTCTCTTCGGGACGACTTCGCAAAGACACGAGTTTTGTGTCGACGAGAACTACTAGATTCTCCAAAGACACAACTAGAATATCAAGAGAGAAGAAAGGAAACTAACCACCAAGTAACAGAATCAAAATTCCGGGAAAGGAAGGAAGGAGTCGCGATCCGCTTCTTCTTCTTCTTCGGCACGAACTTGGTTGAGGAAACTCACGGGCACCCTAGGTGCTTGCGCCGGCCCTAGGGGAGGAGAGAGAGCCAGCCCTAGAGAGAGAAAGGGCGCACGCCCTAGAGAGAGAGAGAGAGTTAGAGAGAGAGAGGGAGAGAGTTAATCTCTTGATCAATCTATTAAGGAAATCAAGCCTAGCCTTGGTTCCTTTATATAGTAGCATCTCCCTTGCCAAGTCTCCCCTTTAACGGAATTTTTCATAAGAAATTTATCCTATAAATTTTCTTTATGAATTATTCTGTTTATGCCAAGTTTTATTATAACTAATTTTATAATAAAATAAATACATCTCTCCTTTTATTATGGAATAAATTTTACAAGAAATTTATAAATTTTCTTATTATGGAAAAATCAATTCATAATTGATTTTATAAAATTAAAATAAACCATTCCATGGATCATTTTAATTTCCAAAAAAAAGAATAAATTTCTATAAATTTCTTTATATAAATTTCTTTATACAAATTTATTTATCCATAATTTATAAAACAAATCGCACTTGATTTATTTTATAAAATAAACCAAATAAATTGGTTCTCTCTTTTATTGTGGCCGGCCAAACCAAAGAGGGTTGACACCCTCTTTGGCTGGCCAAACCGAGCAGAACCCATCGCGAATTAAACTCATTTAATTCGCCCAATAAGCCTTCAAAAGACTTAGCCATTTTTAGCTTCCGTTGCGCCTCTGATTAACTCAGATTCGACTTATTTCTCTTGATCGGAAAATCTAATTTTCAACTCGTTTTAAATCCCTCGGATTACTCGTAGTGCGTGTGACTAAATAGGCTTTCGATTTATGTTGGCCGTCTATAATCAACTAATTATAGAACGATCATGAGTGTCACCTAGTAGTACATCATGACCCCCAATTAATCGAAAGATCAACGGTTGGCCTCAGAAGTAATTCTGAAACCCTTCAGCAGCTCTAATGAATCGTGCCCCATTCCCTTCACCATCTTATACCCACTTGGTTCAGGACATAGTCTGTGTGTGTCAGTCCCCACTAGGCTGACTACGTCACACCTAGCCCAAGTAGTGTCTTTCTCGTCCTTTGGATTTCTAATTACTCTCATGTATTTAAGAGACTCATACTCTAAACATGACATGCTCTGGCCAGAGGCTTTGAGTAACAATCCGACGATAGGCCTGAGTATACATCTCCTCACAAGGAGTGGTGAATCCTTTGTAGGCTGTTCAAACATCTTCGGGCACTTCGGCTTATACCCAATCATCCTGGGTCCACACCTCCTTGGAGATGCTTGCTTAAGAAGTTAAAGTATAAGTCTCCATGACCAAGATGACTTGAACACCGCAAGTCAAAGGAACATCGCACTTAAGCTGCAGTAAGAACTTCACTGACATATCTATATAGATTACCATATGAAGTTTTACAGCTAGTCACTCCAATGAACTAGTTCCCTTAACTAGCATCCATGTTTATCTCCGGACATCCCAATGTCACCAGCAAGTGAGAATCAGCTGATTAGAGAATAACCATGCTAGTCTCAACAGAATTGATAATGTTCATTTTTATCAATTCATCGACTAGGGATATTTTCAATACTTCACAATTGCACATTTAGAGATAATCACTAGTTGTGATCCCATCACAAATTCTCTTATGCTGTGAATTGTATTGCGGACATTCAGTAGATGAGTTTAAGATCCCAATCAAATACACAAATATGTATACTCAAATAGTGAATTATCATTTAATAAAATGAATGTTTACAATCATAAGGCAATTGCCTTAGGACACTTCTCTCATATCACTAACATATTGACCCGGCTGGACGGCTTCGGTATGGTGAAGGGTGGCATGGAGACAAGCTGGAGGCTTGTGTGCACCCGAGGGACCTTGGTATAGCAGGGACGATGAGCTGAGGGGCGCGAACTTCAAGGCATACGTGAAGGATGGCATGGAGGCAAGCTGGAGGCTTGCGTGCATCCGAGAGACGGGAGCCGAAGATGAAGAGGGCGCGAAGGTAATAATCGAGACTGCTGATGAGGAGTCAGTTGAGTCGTGAGGGTACGAGTGCTGTGTGATTGTACTCGGGAAATCCTAGGGTTCGAGTGTTGAGAGAAGTGTACTCGGGAAGGGAAACCCTAGGTGTGTGAGTGGGACAGTCGACTGCCATTGGGGAAGTCGACTGATAAAACTCACAGAATGCTTTCAAGCCTGGACCAGTCGACTACCCTAGGAGCAGTCGACTAGTTACCTTGAAAACTAGCCGTTGGGTTAGCCGTTGGCTAGCAATTAAGGCTAGACCAGTCGATTGGTAAATGGGCAGTCGACTGGTGGCGAGGATTTTAGACTTAGTTCTATTTAAGAGGACTTCATCTTGGCTGAAAGGCTTGACGAATTTTATCTTGGTGCTCAGGTCGTGCCAAGGTGTTGTGGTGAGGTTTCTCCACCCAGAAGGAGCGACAAGGGCTAGCCGAAGGTTATCCGGGGAGTGATCCACCGACGGATTCTTGAATTAGTCACCCTTAGGGGTGGATACCAAGTAAATAGGTCTGTGTTATCATTGCTTTCTTGTTGTTAGTTTTATTCTTTTGTATTTCCGCTTGTGCAACTGACAACGTAGGAAGAAGAAGATTCGAAAAACGCTATTCACCCCCTCTAGCACTGTACAAGATCCAACAAGTGGTATCAAAGCTTGGTCCGCTCTTGATTGGACTAACCGCCAAAGGAGCAAAAGAAAGCTAGAGGAAGAACAATGGAAGACAAGTTTGGGGAAGACATCTACACTCCACCACCCTACGATCACGAAGATTTTGACTTTTGGAGGGCAAGGATCAAGACTTGGTTTGGAATGGAGTGAGAATGTAGAATTGCGCTTGAAGAGCCCTTCGGGATTCCAAAGGATAAGCACGGGAAGAAGCTTAAGCCTAGATATTGGAGTCAAGAACAACAAGATAAATCAAAGGCTAACGAAAAGGTAATTGGCATATTACTTAGCATTTTGCCTACTAATGTGTTAATTGGTGTAGGGGCATACAAGAATGCACATGAATTGTGGATCAAATTAGAAGCGCTTCATGAAAACCCTACACGAGTAGAAGAAGAAGAAGAGCCCAAGGAAATGGGCTTAATGGTTCAAGAAGAAGAAAAAGGAGAAGAATTGATCGTCTCATCAAGTGAAGTGGAAGAAGAAAGTGAGGGATCATCCACTTCCTCAAGAGAAGAAGAGGAGGTGTCAACATCAAGGATTGAGGGGGAGGAGAAACCTTCAACCATGCCGGAACAAGAGGAAGCATCCACTTCATCCAAGGTTGAAGAAGAAGTCAACCTAGCCTCCACCTCCACCAAAGCAAAGAAAATGGACCATATCACATGCTTTGGTTGCAACAAAAAGGGACACTACAAAGATAAGTGACCAAAAGGTAAAAAGAAGATAAAATCTAAACCCATTTCAAGTTCATTTAAATCTAACGTGGGTTGTAGGAATGAAGAATCCCAAGCTAAAAAGAAGAAAATCCGATGCTTCACATGTGGAGAATTAGGGCACTACCACACCAAGTGCCCAAAGAAAAGTGAAATCAAGAAAATGGAGCATCTAAGAAGATGGGAGAAGGAGGAAAGAAAGAAGAGAAGAAGCTCACAACAAGGAGGGACTACAAGGGTAAGAGAGGTAATTCCTAACCCTAAGTTAAAGTGTAATTTTAATTTGAGTTCCTCCATGCACATTAAAAATAGTAGTAATTATCCCTCCATGCATGCTAGATTTAATGAAAAATGCTTAATGGTGCATAATTTTGGATTTAAGTATAATGATAGAAATAGGGTTAACAAGGTAAATCATAATCCTAGAAAAAGCATGCATCATGATAGACCTAAAACTTTTGTTTCTAAGGATCATGACATTAATCCCAAGAAGGGAAGGAATGAACCTAGAAAGGAGGGTAGGTCTAGGGATGTCCAAAGTGGACATATGGACTCAAATGTTAGAAACTTGGAAAGGGAAAATCAAGCCTTGAGGGCAAGGCTTGATAAATTAGAAAAGACCCTAGAAAGATTCACGGTTGGATCAAAGAGTCTAGACATGGTGTTGGGTAGTATAAAACCCAACTATGATAGATCGGGTTTGGGATACCGGTCTAGAGTCTCCAATGCCAACAAAAAGAACTATGCTGGGGAAGCATACAATTATGGCAAGAAGGAGAAGCCCAAAAATGGCAAGGGACTGCCGTTTAAAGGGAAAGGTAAGGACTTAACCAAGGACAAGGTGTCCAAGGTTAAGAAGGTTAGATTTATAGGCCAAGAATCACCGGGGGATCACCGGTGTGATTTAGTGTGGATTGAGTCACTTAGGGAGGTGGCTAAGGCTAAGAGTTCAAGGGGGAGCTCTAGAAGCCTTTGAGATCTATGGTAAATGGATCTCAAGAGGTTTTCTCCTAGGGAAATAGATGAAATGTGCCAAAGGGGTTGGAAGACTTGGGTAAGTCTTAATCCTAGGGAATTGGATAAAATTAAGGTTATATTCGATAAAATTAAGGATTAATGGGAAATTACCATATAATTCAGTGCTAAGAATGTATCATGGTCAAGTATTAGAAGATATATCAAGGAGAGACCAAAATTAGGACTTTGGGATGAGTTTAAATGATACAATTTAGGAGAAGTTGAGTTTCGTGCCAATCTTGGGATTTGGAGTACATTTGTTTGGAACATATTTTTCCCAAGTAGACTTAGGGTCCACAAATCTCTCCACGAAATTTCAAATTTTTTGAAGATTTGTGGAATTATTTAGGCATTACTGAAATTGGGCTGAAAAACTTGAAATTCAGGTATCAGTCGACTGCCCTGGGGGCAATTGACTGATCCGAGTGAATTTTAGCCCAGAGACCATTCTATTCGAGTTGCCAGTCGACTGCCCCATGGGCAGTCAATTGATCCATTAGGTTTCAGAAGAAAAGACCTATTAAATGATAAGGAAGTGCAAAATTGGAAGCATAGGAAAGGATCATGTCACCTTATGAGAGTTTATGTCATGAATGATATTATATGGTTTGAAGATCTTAAAATTCATTGGATGATATTGAATGATAAGTTTTGGTAAATGAAAGGATATGGAAGTTTTCCATAGGTATCTAGGATTAAGAAATCAAGAAGGGAGAATTAAAGACAATTCTATGTGTCAAATTATAATGATAAGCCTTAGCAATCACATGGAATTATAGATGGATTTGAAAATTGATACAAAATGCCAATCTTTTGAGATAATTAGAAGTTGTACCAAAAGTCAAGCACACTTGATACTTTCATGGAATCATATTTTTCTAGGATAGGGTATATCCTAACAAGTGTGTTTGCAAATTTTTAGGTTTTTCCGTGAGTTTTTGTTGGCACTAGGGGTAAGGTTGCTTGGGGCAATTCTTTGATAGTGTCAAAGGTAGAAGAACTTGGATGTTAAGTTGGGGTAGAACTTAACTTGAGTTTATGAAGTTAGGTTGGGTAGAACTTATCTTGATGAGTGAAAATTGGGAGAAGGCATAGGTCAAGGGGGAGGTTACCTCTTGTTTGCCATAATTTTCATAAGAAAATTTTGGATTTTGTGTCAAACTTGGGAATGATGATAGATACATTATGGAATATATTTTTCCCAAGTAGGTATGGGTACCACAAACTTCTCCACAAAATTTAGGAATTTTTGAAGATTTGTGAAATTTCTGGCGCATTTCTGAATGTGGTCAGAAAACTGATTTTCGGAGTATCAGTCGATTGCCCTGGGGGGCAGTCGATTGGTCAGGGCTGATTTGTGTATCAGCAGCTGGTTTGGTGTTCAAATGATGAAAAACGAGTGTATGGGGGGCTAGTACACTGCGTTTAGGATCATTAGGGATTAAAGGAACCAATAATTGGGATATTGTTGGGTTCTTTTTGATGTTAGGCAAAGGGAGAGAAGTGTTGGGTTTAATTTGGGAAACCAAACACTCCTTTGCTAGAAACCCTAGGTTTAGGGGAAGCTAAGATAAAGGGGGAGCATGATTGCTCCATTCTTGGCGTAAGGGGAACCTTGGAGAGGTTCTTAAAAAGCCTTTGTAAGTCCAATGTAGGGGGAGCTTGGGAGAAGCTTTAAAAAGTCCGTTTTGGTGAAAATTCCTAACTTTGGGAAGTTAGGTGTGTAGGAACGGTGCTGTCGATAGAGGGGGGGGGGTGAATATCGATCGTGAGAACTTCGTAGAAACTTCGTAACTTTCGTTCTAGACTTAGAGTGTTAGCGCAACGGAAAATAAATAGAACGAAGAAAAACAAAGCAAAGGACACGCGGGATTTTTACTTGGTTCCCGACCCCCCAGGGTCAGTACATCCAAGGCCTATGCACGGGAACGCCCGTCCACTATTAGTCTCCTTCCCGGACTTTTCGGAGGCGGAGAAACCCGACTTACAGTGCAAGATTTACAAGCAATAATATAGAAACTTAAGTGCGGAATAAATAAAAGCGAACTGAACAAAAATTTGAAACTCGGCCGATCTGGACCTCCGAAGTGCCGCGCACTTCCTCCTGAAGCCTCCCGGTCGTAGAGCCTCGTCTCTAGCGTGTTGTCGTCGGTCAGAATGTTTGGAATGGTATTTAGTAGTTGTGTTTGAAGCAGAGGGGTCGAAGCCCCTTATATAGGCCTCCTGGGGGCACCCTGAACGCTGGGGGCGCCCCGGAAGACTCGGTCAAACTTTATCCCTGCGCCTATCTCGCCGCAGCTGATAACAGCTTTGACCAGGGCACCCCGGACCTTCCGGGTGCCCTCATGGAGGCTTATCTGTGTTTCTGACACGAAACAACATAAACAGGTTCGAACCCGGGCGCCCAGGACGCTCCGGGCGCCCCGCTTGACACCTATTCTGCTTACCCACCAAGACTGCACTTTTAAGCTTTACCTGGGGGCGCCCCCACTACTGGGGGCGCCCTGGTTGCATGGGGGCGCCCTGCTTAGGGCCTCCAGCAGCTTATCTTTTCTTCCAATCTTGGTACCTGTAAGATATACAAACACAAAGCATAGATGCATATAATATTAGCCTTAAGGACTTGGTTCTGACTTCGGATTTCCACGAAACCCTAGGTCGAACCGGCGCAAGTTCCCACCCCCAGGAACGCGCCTTTCACCTACTCCTTTCAGGAGACGGTTGCCACCCAGTCATTCGGGTGGACTTTTGCTTAGCTTCCGATACCTCCGGACCTCGAGACGCCCAGACCCTGACCCGTCTCTACTCTTGTCCTTTGTCATCTCTCAGCTAAGTTGCTTAGTCCCTCGGACCAAGTCTTCATTCCCTAGCAGTCCTTCGCCAGGTGCCTAGTAGCCCTTCGCTAGGTCTTTGTTACCAAGCGGTCCTTCGCCTGGTGCCTAGCAATCCTTCGCTAGGTCTTCTATGCCTAGCAGCCCTTCGCTAGGTGCCTAGCAACCCTTCGCTAGGTCTTAAAGTTCCGATGCCTAGTAGCCCTTCGCTAGGTGCCTAGCAGCCCTTCGCTAGGTCTTGGGGTTTCGATACCTAGCAGCCCTTCGCTAGGTGCCTAGCAGCCCTTCGCTAGGTCTTAAGGTTTCGATACCTAGCAGCCCTTCGCTAGGTGCCCAGCAGCCCTTCGCTGGGACTTAGGGTTTCGATGCCTAGATTAACTAGGACTTTTCTTTAGCTAAGGTTACTTCTTTTGCTCCCCTTTGTCTGTTCAATGTATCACTGACTTAAGTGTATTGTCAAACATTAAAATACTTAAAGAGGAATATCATTGATACAACTTGCACCAACAATCTCCCCCTTTTTGATGTTTGATAATAACTTAAGTTAGATTGGTTTAAGGGGCTAACTTACTATCCTTGGGGAAAAATTGACTTTAGTTTTGAACATATTTTTGATCCTCTAGGAAAAATAAGAAAAAAATTTCTAACTTAAGCATACCTCTCCCCCTTTGACATATATAAAAAAAAACACAAGAAAATATTTGCACCAACAATGAGAAATTTTGGTTCTTTTTGAAAAATACTTGGCGCAGAAATTTTGAAAGCATTGTATTTTGAATGATATATTGCATTTTTGAAAAAGAATGCATAATCTTGAAAAAGATGTTATTCGCTTTGAGAAGTACAAGTACTTTGAAAATGATCTTTAACAACATGTAAGTACTTTTGAAAGAATTTGTAATTTTTTTTTGAAAAATGTAAAGTACTTTTTGGAAAATATAAATATTATGCCTATTGTGCAAGTACTATCTATTTTTGAAAGAGATGAGACTTTGAGAAATATAAGTAATTTTTGAAACATAATATTTTACTTGACTAAGTTTCTTTTCCAGTCTGACACAATCCTGGGAAACCTTGTTGACTACAAGGATATTTCCTAAATGTCCTGGAATTTCTTCAAACCCAAGTAAATATTGTTTCAAAAATAATTTCATAGGTCATACGAAAACAATAGACTAATAGTATTTTGAAAAACTACTTATGTTTCTAGTAAGATTTGAAAATACAGCGCATGAAAACATTTGAGATATTCAATAATTCATTTAATTTGATCTCCCCCTAAACTTGACCCAGTCTTGGGAAGCTTGTTGACCACAAGTACTCTTCCTCTAAGTCTTAAGATTTGATTCAAATTAAAGAAATTATCTAATAATTTCAAAACAATTAATTAAACAAGATTATTTCAGAAGTTTGATTTATACTCCCCCTAAAGTTGACACATCCTAGGAGTCCTTGTAGATTATGAAGTGGACTTTCCTCTGTGACTTTAGGGTTTATCAAAATCAAACAAGACAGATAAATTTTACAACATAAACCTTTTTCGAAAAACACAAGTGATAACGATTTAAAGCTCAGTTTTCGAAAAGTATTTTCAAATAATAGTAATTTTTACAGTGTAGTTTTCGAAAGCCAAAAAAAATAAAAATCACTCCCCCTGTATCCGATACTGTTTGACTC
Organism: Boesenbergia rotunda; assembly: GCA_024364735.1. Classification (NCBI taxonomy): domain Eukaryota; kingdom Viridiplantae; phylum Streptophyta; class Magnoliopsida; order Zingiberales; family Zingiberaceae; genus Boesenbergia; species Boesenbergia rotunda. The sequence goes on along the minus strand of JAGFNQ010000794.1, from coordinate 17,845 downwards.
TATCTAAGTGCCTTAAGGAACTTTAGTGTTGTCCTAAGAGGCTTGTGTTTAATTGCGTGAGTCAAACAATTTTTTGAAAAGATATAATTTTTGAAAAACGTATAATATGTATATTCAATCAGACAAGCATGAATTCCATAAAAACATTATTATGTTGAAACACTATTTTGAAAATATACTTTTAGAAAAATATTCTAATGATTTTGAAAACCAATTTTGAAAAACATTTTTCAATTTATTAGTCCTTAACATCTCACCCATTTTAGATGTATCAATACAACAAGCATGATTGCCTTATAGGTGTATTGTGAGATGCTTAAATCATTTTTCTTAATTTATTTTTAATTCTAAGATTTAATTGAAGCTTGTGTTAGATTTGAATTTGACAAGAAGTAACTTGAATTTGAATTTCAAAAGTTGGCTTCCAGGTCTTGGCGAGGCACTAGGCCTTTTTTGGCCGTAGCCTTATTGGATCATCAACCCTTTCCTTGACAAAGCCTTTTAATGAAATTTCATTTTCAAAATTACTTTTTGAAAAATTCTGGTCTAACTAGTTTGGATTTGGATCGGTAGCTTCGGCTAGTTTCACTAGTCTAAAGAGACCAAGTATACTTGACCTTATTAGAATTGACTTCCCTAACGTACTATCATCTCACCGCCACCCAATACTAGGTTTGATCAAGTTTCAATTATTCTTTTTCCTATAGCCGTNCCCAGTCTAGGGTTTTCAATCACGTTAACCTTAAGGTTTTGTGAGACAGGTTTGAGAGTAGAAATTAGTTTTGAAAAGGAATTTCAATTTATTTTCGAAAAAGTTCTTTATTTTTGAAAACAGATTTTTAAACAAATAAGTTTAGAAATTTTGAAAAATAGATTAAGTGATTTTTGAAAAAGAAATAATTTTAAGAAGTAGAAATTTTGAAAACAGATTAAGAGTTTTTCGAAAAAGAGATAGGTTTGAAAACAGATTAGAATCTATAATTATTTGAACTTTGAGTTAGATTCGAATTTGACAAAAGATAATTTGAATTTGAATTTCAGAAATTTGCTTCCAGGTCTTGGCGAGGCACTAGGCCTTCTTTGGCCGTAGCCTTATAGGATCATCCACCCTTTCCTTGACAAAGCCTTTTAATGAAATTTCATTTTCAAATTAAATTAAGTCATTTTCTGGTCTAACTAGCTTGGGTCTTGGATCGGTAGTTTCGGCTGGTTTCACCAGTCTAAAGAGACCAAGTAGACTTGATCTTATTAGAGTTGGTTTCCCTAACGTACTATCATCTCACCTCCTCCCAATACTATGTTTTCAAGTTTCAAGTAATTTAGTCCTTAAATCTAAGTATTCCTTAAATCTAAGCATGACAATTTGCAAAAAAAATTAAATAAACAATCAATCAATTAAAAAAAATTATCTAATTATAAAAATTGTTTTGATTTTGGCTCCCCCTGGACTAAAGCCTCTGTATGGGTTAGGCAAGATGTGAATCTTGTCCTTGGGGATCCAAAATTGATTTGAACCAGTTGGTTTAGTCAGACACAGTTTTGGCACCCATGCCTGAACCTTGGGTCTTGACTGGTTCAGTACAGCAAAGTAAGATCTTTGCCGAGATTTGGTTCTATAGCCAAGTCCGGATCGGTTTAGAACAGACTTCTGTTTTCCCAGAATCAGATCAAGATTCTTGGAGCCAGAAGTGAATCGTTCTAAAGCTGTTCTTAAGTCCTTAACTTGAGTTTTCAGGGAGGAATTCTCTGATTCAAGTTTTTCAACTTGATCAGGGGTTCCTTCCTGAAGTTTCTCAGTTAAGGATTTAGAATCAGCTCCCTCTTTCAGGAGTTTTACTTCCTGTCGGAGGGACTCGATTCGGAGTTTGGCATTCGCCAAATCTCGGGATAGATAGGAAATAAGCGAATTCAATTGTAATTTTGAAAAACCCGTTACCCTTATTTCGCCGTCGTCGGAGAATGTCAGCTTGCCGTCGTCCCGGTCCGAGTCTGAGTCAGTCTCGATTTGATCCGAAGCGGTCAGGGCTAGAAGATTGGATTGGGGTGCTTCTTCTTCTTCTTCTGAGGAAGACTCGTCCCAGGTTGCTTGGAGTGCCTTCTTCTTTCTGGTCTTTTTGGACTCCTTTAGACTTGGACATTCAGTCTTGTAGTGGCCCTTCTTCTTGCATTCGTAGCAGGTTACGTTGGGCTTTTGTTTGTCAGTTGCCGGTTCAGCTTGTCCGTCCTTTCTTCGGCTTGTTCTCCGTGTGTTGGTTTGGTTCTTCAACTTTTTGTAGTAGCTTCGAGCTAGCCGGACCAGTTCAGATTGATCTTCTTCTTGATCTTCTGTTTCTGAATCTGAGGTAGATTCAGGTTCAACTTGAGTTTTCTTCTTGGTCGTCTTTCCTGTTTTCCCTGCAAAGAAGGCTATACTTTTCTCGACCAAATTGCAGTTAGTCTGTTCATGCAGCTCAAGTTCAGAAAATAACTCATCTAACTTAATTTTTGAAAGATCCCTAGAGACCTTGTATGCATCTACCATAGATGCCCACAAGGTGGTCCTAGGGAACGCGTTTAGGGCATACCTTATAAGATCACGGTTTTGAACCTGGTGACCTATTGCGTGAAGACCGTTCATCAGTTCCTGGATTCTGGCGTGGAGCTGGGCTACTGTCTCGTTATCTGCCATTTTGATAGTGAAGAGCTTGTTCAGTAGCAGATCCCGTTTGCTGATCCTCGTATCTGAAGTTCCTACGTGAAGCTCGATCAGTTTAGCCCATAGCTCCTTGGCACTGTTGAATGGGCCTACGCGGTTCAGCTCCTCTTTTGTCAGTCCGCATTGAAGGGTCTGAGTTGCTTTGGCGTCAGCTTCAATCTTGCGTTTAAGGGCAGTGTCCCACTCTGAGTAGTTTTGTGGTACGCCTTCAGCATTTGTGGGAATCATCAGTCCAGACTGGATGATTATCCACATGTCCACCTGAGTTTTCAGGTGGACCTCCATTCGACTTTTCCAGTAAGGAAAGTCTTCTCCACTGAAAAGTGGAGGTCTGGCGGTGCTAAAACCTTCTTGGATGGCCATTTGTTAACTGAAATAGCAAAAAAAACAACGAAAATATTCCAAGACTTGGTCTTGGATTAGTAGTGCGGGAAAAAAAACAAATTTCAAGGGGTGTTGCACCAACCTTGAAAAAAAAAACTCGAACGAAAATATTTAAAAAAAATGAGAGAAAACGAAAGAAATCCGAAAAATTTTCAAACTGGTGGTTGCACCAAGTTTTAATTCCCCGCTCTGATACCACTTGTTGGATCGAGAGATGCGATAGAGGGGGGGTGAATGTCGCAAATCGTTCGGATTTAAAAAGAGCGGGTGCGCAGCGGAAATAAAAGAAAAACAGAACAATGCAAACACAGTCGGTTTACTTGGTTCGGAGCCTGGGTCGACTCCTACTCCAAGGCCCACGGTCGTTGACCGTTTTCTGCGGGCAATTCTATAAGTTCGTAAAAGTTTACAAGAAGAATTATAACAAGAACAGTTTAGTAAACTTTAAATACAACTCTTCGTTACCGACGTCCGGTGTAGATCGAAGTTTCGGAGCAGCGGGACGTCGTCAGCTCGAGTTGGAAGATTTCTGGATTGTGTCGCGGAAGCAGAAGAGCGCAGAAGCGTCGAAGCAAAATGATGCTCTGAAGAAGGAGGTCGAGGGCCCTTTATATAGGGCCTGGGGGCGCCCTGGTCGACGGGGGCGCCCCCCCCCCCCCCCCACGTGGCAGCAGATCCACAAGAGGCGCGGTCGTCGACTTATCCCTTAATCCTCGGGATAAGGCCTTGACTGGGGCGCCCTGGACGCTGGGGGCGCCCTGGTTGACCTGGTCAAACCTTATCTGCAGCGCTGAGCTCTCCTCGGTAAGGCTGGGGGCGCCCTTTGCGCTGAGGGCGCCCGGGACAGCGGGGGCGCCCTGGGCGCGCAGTGCAGACGCGGCAGCAACTTAACTTCTTCAGTTGGTTTGCCATGGGGGCACCCGGGACAGCGGGGGCGCCCTCAGAATGTACTGTCGAGGTTCTTCTGGTTGTGTTGTGTTTTGTGTTCACCTTGGGGGCGCCCGGGACACTCCGGGCGCCCTGGTCAGCGATCGCCTCTTTCCTTTGAGGCATTCTGAGCTGCAGACACACATTCCTTTGGTCCTGCATCCAGGGTTAGTCCAAAACACAATAAACCAATAACATAATGAATTATACAGCCTTGGCTGTCTTGGTTCTGACTTTGGTCTCCAAAATGGAGCCCTAGGTCGAACCGACGCCTAATGTTCCCTCATGGGGAACGCGTCCTCACCTACTCCTCTCGGGAGAATTTACCTGGTGCCAACCGGCTCCTCTAGTTGGACTTTTGCCCGGCAGTCCTTCGCCAGGTCTTGAGTTGCCAAGCTGCCCTTCGCTTGGTGCCTAGCAGCCCTTCGCTAGGTCTTTTCTTCTGGCAGCCCTTCGCCAGTGCCTAGCATTCCTTCGCTAGGACTTGTTCATTCTGGCAGTCCTTCGCCAGAGCCTAGCGGTCCTTTGCTAGGGCTTTTCCTGTCTGGCAGTCCTTCGCCAGTGCCTAGCATTCCTTCGCTAGGGCTTTTCCTGTACACTCAAGAAACTTGTTAGACAACAACTAACCCTTAACTTTTGAACCCTTTTGCCAATATCAAAACACAGGTTTGACTTGGGTGCATTCTGCACCAACAAAAAGGAGGTAAATTCTAAACTCAATTCAATTAATTTGAAAATTAACATGAGTTGTAGGGATGGGGCAAAGAAGAAGAAGAAGCATATAAGGTTCTTCATATGTGGTAAGCTAGGACACTATCACACCAAACGCTCAAGAAAAGAAGAATTCATAAAATTGAAGCATTTGAGGAAATAGGAAAAGAAGCAGAAAAGGAGGTGCTCACATCAATGGGGAGCTACAAGGGTAAGAGAGGTAAACCCTAACCTTAAATTTAATTCAAATTTAAGTTCTTCCATGCATGCTAGGAATTGTAATGTTAATTATTTTCTGATGCATAATTATGGTTTTAGATATTATGATAAAAATAGGGTTAATCATGTAGATCAAAATCTTAGGAAATCATGTCATGATAAAACCAAGACCATTAGACCTAAGGACCAATGCATTAATCCCAAGAAGGGGAGACACATACCAAGGAAGATGGGTAGGTCTAGGGATGTCCAAGGTGGACATGTCGATTCTAGGTTTAAGAACATAGAAAGGGAAAATCAAGCTTTGAGGGCAAAGCTTGATAAATTAGAGAAAACCCTAATTAAATTCACTATTGAACCTAAGGGTTTAGGTATGGTGTTGGGTCGCCAAAAACTCAATAATGATAGATTGGGTCTAGGATACCGATCTAAGTTCTCCAATGTTATGGAGAAGTCATATGCAAGGGTGTCATATGACTATAGCAAGGGGAAGTCTAAGAATGACAAGGAAGTGTCATTTAAGGGCAAAAAGACTTTGACCAAGGACAAGATGTCCAAAGTTAAAGGGAAGAAAATCTTAAGTAAGGACAAGGTGTCCAAAGTTAAGAAGGTTAGATTTGTAGGCCAAAAGTCACCGGAAGTACACCGGTGTGACCTTGTGTTTATAGAAGAGTCATCTAGGGAGGTGGCTAAGGCTAAGAGCTCAAGAGGGACCTTTAGGAGCCAATTTGGGGCTCATGATCAATGGATCTTGGGAGGATTTCTCCCGGAAGTCTAGATGGACCATGGAGTGTGCCAAAGGATTTAGAGACGGATTTGAGTCTCAATCTTAGGGATTTGGCATATTAGAATTGAGTGTTATGCATGAAAATATGACATTTGCATGAAAATTAATTTTTGATGTATAGATGTCATATAAACCAATGCTAGGGATGCATTGTGGTTTGGTATGGACAGATTCATCAAGAGGAGGCCAAAACTAGGACTTTAGATTAAAGTTCAATTGAACCATTTAGATAATTTTAGATTTTGTGTCAATCTTGGGATTGGTGATAGATACATTTTTGAATGTATTTTTTCCAAGTAGACATAGGTACCACAAACTTCTCCACAAAATTTGAGAATTTTTGAGGATTTATGAAATTTTTGGTGCATTTCTGAATTTGGGTCAGAAATACTGAAATAGGCTGATAATAGAGTATCAATCAACTGGTGCAGAGGGCAGTCGACTGATAATTCTGTGAAGTTGGGTTAATACACAATGTTTATAATCATTAGAGGTTAAAGAATCCAAATTATTGTTGGAGCCATTTTGATGTGTAGCAAAGGAGGAGAAATGTTATATTTAAGTGGGAAACCAAACACACATTTGCAAGAAATCCTAGGTCAAGGGGGAGATTAGGTGAAGGGGGAGCATTATTGCTCATTTATTGGCAAGGGGAAACTTTGTGATAAGTTCCTAAAAAACTTTTGTAAGTCCAATGTAGGAGGAGCCTTGGAGAGGTACTTAAAAAGCCCTTGTTGATGAAAATCCTAACTCATTGGGGAGTTTAGGTGTGAGGATGCCTTGTGATAGGATCCATGCATGTTTGCATTGCATGATTGCTTATGCATTGACGGTATAAGTCCAAGGTGAAGCCTTGGCAACGTAAGTCCAAATATTGATTAGCATTTGTTATTTGCTATTTATTTTCCTTAACTTAAACGTATTGTCAAACATCAAAAAGGGGGAGATTGTTAAAGCAATCTATGGTGCGTGGGACCATGTGTTTTGATGTTTGGGCAAAGCGTTTATATTAGGCTTACCATTGTATTTAATATGTGTATTTGAGTGTGCTGGTTTGCAGGATACATATAAACTTAGTTGGACGGCTTCGGGTCCGGTGAAGGATTGCAAGAGGAAATGAGCCGCGAGCTTGTGTGCATCCAAGGGACCATGGACAAGGCAGGAACGATGAGCCGAGGGAAGTGCACTTCGAGGCATTGATATGGCCCGCGTGTCGTACCGCGAGTATCAAATACAATTCAAGTATCAAATTCCTCTGAACTAATGTAGCATAGAGTAACTCGAGTCATCTCCTAACGAATGTAGTTGGTGCATGATAATTCTCAATATCGTATTTTATTGCTTTTGGATTTTTGATATCAAACTGGGGTTTGGATTTGAACTTTAAGACTACAAAAAGACATAACAAAGCAGGTATGAAATCTAGTCTAATTAAGGAAAGACAGTGCAGGTAATGAAATTTAATTTAACTTGACTACAATTGCGGTAAAGAAAAAGCAATATGAAAGAAGCATTCAAGAAATAAAGCATCAATGAAATCTAGACATGGAGCAAAACCTACAGCATTAAAGAAATCTAATCTGACCTAACCTATTGCATCCAAATTAAGTACAAGAACGTAAGGAAATCATGAAGTATTCAATTAACAAAGCATTGCAAGAATTCAATGAACTTAATTGCAACAATCCAAATAACATGAATGATTTGGGAATTCCATCAAACACGTAATGAGCATGAAGAAATTTGATAAAAGTACATGCAAGTTGAAACATAGGGGATCCATCAAATACAATCATTCACCAATTAACACAATCATTCACTAGTAAAACCATCAATAACCAAATCAAATGGAAACATTGCAAATTGACCCCAAGTATTCTGTGTTGTGAAGAGGAAAAACTCCTGCACTTAGTGTTCTGCCGAAACATGATGAAGTCTGGCTGCTGTGAAAGAAATGACTCTGTTGTGAAGAAATTTCTGTCAACAATCTTGATACAAACATCAACAATTGACACAAACTGTCAACACATGATAAACATGTTAGTGATATGAGAGAAGTGTCCTAAGGCAATCGCCTTATGATTGTAAACATTTATTTTAATAAATGATAATTCACTATTTGAGTATACATGTTTGTATTTGATTGGGATCTTAAACTCATATACTGAATGTCCGCCATACAATTCACAGCATAAGAGAATTTGTGATGGGATCACAACTAGTGATTATCTCTAAATGTGCAAATGTGAATTGTTGGAAATATCCCTAGTCGATGAATTGATAAATACGGACACTATCAATTCTGTTGAGACTAGCATGGGTTATTCTCTATTCAGCTGATTCTCACTGGCTGGTGACATTGGGATGTCCGGAGATAAACATGGATGCTAGTTAAGGGAACTAGTTCATTGGAGTGACTAGCTGTAAGACTTCATATGGGAATCTACATGTAGATATGTCAATGAAGATCTTACTGCGGCTTAAGTGCGATGTTCCTTTGACTTGCGGTGTTCAAGTCATCTTGGTCATGGAGACTTATACTTTGACATCTTAAGCAAGCATCTCCAAGGAGGTGTGGACCCAGGATGATCGGGTATAAGCTGAAGTGCCCGAAGATGTTTGAACAGCCTACAAAGGATTCACCACTCCTTGCGAGGAGATGTATACCCAGGCCTATCGTCGGATTGTTACTCAAAGCCTCTGGCTAGAGCGTATTATGTTAAGAGTGCGAGTCTCTTAAATACATGAGAGTAATTAGAAATCCAAAGGACGAGAAAGACACTACTTGGGCTAGGTATGACGTAGTCAGCCTAGTGGGGACTGACACCATTGACCGTGTCCTGAACCAAGTGGGTATAAGGTGGTGAAGGGAATGGGGCACGATTTAGTAGAGCTGCTGAAGGGTTTCAGAATAATTTCTTCTGAGGTCAAACCGTTGATCTTTCGATTAATTGGGGATCATGATGTACTACTAGGTGCCACTCATGATCGTTCTATAATTAGTTAATTATAGACGGCCAACATAAATCGAAAGCCTATTTAGTCACACGCACTACGAGTAATCCGAGGGATTTAAAACGAGTTGAAAATTGGATTTTCCGATCAAGAGAAATAAGTCGAATCTGAGTTAATCAGAGGCGCAATGGAAGCTAAAAATGGCTAAGTCTTTTGAAGGCTTTTTGGGCGGATTAAATGAGTTTAATTCGCAACCGGTTCGGGTTGGTTTGGCCGGCCAAAGAGGGTGCTAACCCTCCTTGTGGTGGCCGGCCATTAAAGGGAGATTAAACCAATTTAATTAGTTTAATTAATAAAATAAATCTAGTGTGATTTGTTTTATAAATTATGGATAAATAAATTTGTATAAAGAAATTTATATAAATAAAATTTATAGAAATTTATTCTTTTATGGAAGATTAAAATAATTCATGAATTGGTTTATTTTAATTTTATAAAATCAATTATGAATTGATTTTTCCATAATAAGAAAGTTTATAAATTTCTTATAAAAATTTATTCCATAATTTAAAGAGAAGAAGAATTAGTTTTATTATAAATTGGTTTATAATAAAGACTCGGTTTAAACGGAATAATTAATAAGAAAATTTATAAGATAAATTTCTTATAACTAATTCCATTAATTCCGTTAATTCGGTTTAGAGGGAGACTTAGCAAAGGAGTTGCTACTATATAAAGGAACCAAAGGCTAGCCCTTATTCCAATCAATTAATCAAGAGATTAATTATTCTCTCCCTCTCTCTCTTAATCTCTCCTTCTCCCTCTCTTCCCTTAGGGCCGACGCCCACCCTAGCTCCCCTAGGGCCGGCGCCCAACCTACATCCAAGGTGGTGGAGGCCGTGAGCTTCAAGAAGAAGAAGGAGAACCCGAACACGAAGAAGAAGAAGCGGATAGCGACTCCTCTCTTCTCAGAATTCGATTCCGTTACTTCGTTGGTTAGTTTCCTATATTTCCTCTCTTGTTCATCTAGTTGTGCCTTCCGAGAATCTAGTAGTTCTAGTCGGCACAAAACTCGTGACTTTGCAAAGTCATCCCGAAGAGAACTCGGCGTGGACGCGAATAGAGGCGGAGCTTCCAAGGGACGCTACGGTTGGATCTCGTCCCTTACTTCGAGTTACGAGAGGTACTTGGTAAATTTGTTTACTTTTCCACAAAGTTTTATTTTATGATTATGTCAACACACTATAAGGTTGCATGCTAGATACGAAGTTAAAATAATTTAGGAAATTATTTTATGCAAACTCTTCCGCTGCACGTAAAAATTTTAAATTTTACGAACTCGTATCCTTGTCAACATGCACCCGGTCCCAACAAAACAATCAAAATTAAGCACTGAGCTGCCATCATATTGGAGTAATTGCTGTAATGAAGTGGATGAACTGAATTGTCGTGAAGGTGCTGGAATTCTGTGAAGAGAAATTTGCTGTGAAGAATTACTGAAATGCTGCTGGAATTTCAGCTGTGAAGCGGAAATGAATTGCTGAAAGGAATAAATGCTGCCAAATGCTATTGAAGAAGAACTGCTGATGAAGAACTGCCGAAGAGAATCTGTGAAGGAATAAAACCGCTGAAAAAGAAACTGCGATGCTGTAAATCTACTGGAAATAACTGCTGAGGAAAAATGCTGAAGAAAAACTCTGCTAGGAAATGAAATCTGCTGGGAAGAAAAAGCTGGGAAGAAAATCTGCGGTGGAGTGGATGAAGAGATGTCAGCTAGGGTTCGGAACCCCCAAAGCCCTAGCTGTGGTGGTGCTGGACATGCTGCGACGGCTGCGTTCGGCTAGCGTTCGGAACCCCCAGAGCCCTAGCTCGTCCGGTCGGCGACGATGAAGTGCGATGGAATGAGATGGGGAAGTTCAGCTAGGGTTTGGAACCCCCAGAGCCCTAGCTTGTGATCGGCGTTGATGGTCCGTCCGACGGCGATGAGGATGGAGAGGAAGTCGCCGGCAGTGAGGGTGGAGCGAATGGAGTGAGTCAGGAACCCCTCGACTGCCCTAGCCTTCGCGCGATCTCTGCCCTTTTGATGTCTCGGCTTCAGTGGTTTGGTTCAGCTTGCACTTGAGTTTGGCTCAGCTTGCGCTTGAGTTCGGTCCAGTCAATCCAGATCAGATTTCAGCTCAGCTCTGGTCCAGCTCAGCCCAGCTCTTCACTCGAGTTCAGCTAGCTTGGGTTCGGTCCATGGGTTCAGCCAATCCAGCCAAGCCAGAGCTCACAGCTCAATCCTCTGGTTCAGCAGTTGGGTTCACTCAATGCCTTGGGTTCAGCCATATGATGATGGAAGCAACGGACGGCTGAGATCAATTTGACTTCATCCAACGGTCGGATCTCTTTAGATCTGAACCAAACTCCACAGATCCCAATCAATGGTCCTGATCTACCTATCCCCAGCATCAGCCACATATCAGATTAACCAGATCAGTGGTGGATGGTCCAGATCTTCCCTTTTCTTGAATGGATGGTCTAGAACATCTTGAGCTTGATCCAACGGTCAGATCACTTCTGATTTGGCTGGAATTTTCAGATCTTGATCTATGGTCATGATTGACTCTATCTTGAACTCGGATTGACCAAAAGTTGACCGATGGCTCAGATCTAGCCATTCTTTGGAATGAACGGGTCCTATTAATCTGATGTTTGATCCCTTTGATCTGGATCCAATGCTGACTCAAGTCTAACTCGATTTGATCTAGGTCCATGATCAATTGAAGCCTACAAAATGATATTCAAATTTAGTGCCAAAAATATCCCAAATATACAAAGATTTGAATTAAAAGCCAAAATAGAGGGAATACATGAAACCTAATACAATTGCAAACTTAAGCATATAAAATGTGGATCAAACATGGATTTTAGAGCCTAAAATAATCAACAAAAATGATGGTTATCAGGCATATGCGAAGGATGGCATGAGGATGAGCCGCGGGCTTGTATACATCCAAAGGACAAGAGCCAAAGTTGAAGAAGGCTTGAAGGCAACAGGTCGAGGCTGCAAAGGAAGAGTCAGCTAAGTCGTGAGGGTCTGAGTGTGAGAGAATTGTACTCGGGAAGGGAAACCTTAGGTTTAGGATTTGGGTAGTCGACTGATGCTTGGATCACTCGACTGGTAGTTGGCATAGAAAGATTAGTCGATTGATCTTCTGTGCAGTCGACTGGTGTCAGCTGGGAATTCGAACATTAGGTTGTTACGTTCGGATTCGGTTAGAACTAGTCGATTGGTGTTGGCACCAGTCAACTAGTAACGGCTAGTTCATCCATGAGCTCTATTTAAGGGAGCTCGGTTTGACTAGCTAGGGTTGACGAAATTGGCTTTGGTCAAAAGCCAATTAGTAGTCCTGGTGATCAGGGTTTGTTGCAAGGATTGTGGCGAGGTTTCTCCACCCACAAGGAGTGACACGAGCTAGCCGAAGGTCTTCCGGGGTCTAATCCACCAACGGATAGGGATCGTCCACCTCAAGGACACGCCATGGAGTAGGAGTCTTATCTCTGAACCATGCAAATGGTTTGTGTTAGCATTGTTACTATTTATAGTTTATATTTCCGCTTGCGATTGCTAACACGTGTAGAAAGAAACGACGCATTGAGGGCAATGAGTTATTTGTTGGTGACGAGATGGCTAGAGAGGGGGGGGGGTGAATATAGCCAGACATCCACAAGTTGCTCTTTGATATTTTCTGCGTGATCAGATTAGCAGCGGAAGCAAATGCAGAACAAAGAACAAAGCAGAGAAGGAAACGCAAACCAAACAAATGCTAAGACAAAGATGTACAAGGTTCGGGGATAACTTGCCCCTATTCCTTGGCGTGCCCATGAGGTGGGCGATCCCTTGATCGTCGGCAGATCAAGCCCCGGTGAACACCGGATATCAAGCGCCTCCTTCTCGGTGGAGAAACCTCTCCACAATCGCCTCAGTAGATGAATACAAGATAAGCACACGAGACACACAAGAAGGAAGGCTCACAAGGATGTAGTAGAACGCTTAAGCACAAAACACAGAGAGCACACAACCTAGCCCAGCCAAACTCCTCAAGTTTTCTGTCTATCTTCGTTGTCGTTGCTCCTCTGCCTCTGCTTTGTCTTAAGCCTCTACTCCCCTCATTAGGCTCTCCATCAGCATCCACTGAAGCCACAGCCTGACCCCCAGACTCCCTGAGCACTCAGTCCACTGAAGACCCTCTCCAGCTGAGCCTCCGTCAGTTGCCAGCTGCTCTCCAGAAGCCGTTGAGACCTGAAGCAAGGAAACAAACAAACCTGCTAGATGGAAAGCCTCCCATTGACTCTCCTCCAATGTTTGAATCATCCCTGTAAAGCCTGCACACTCCAACAGAAGCTTAGCAAATGAATATCAAACAATATCACACAATATCAGCGAATCGGCAGAGAAAACAGACTCGATCAGAGCTTCTGACAGCGTATTTGAATTAATGTTCTGCGCTTGATCGGTCACCAGACCGATCAGGAAGGACCCTGATCGGTCACCAGACCGATCCAGAAGTCTTCTGAACACTCCTGATTGGTCCCCAGACCAATCAGTCTCCTACCTGATCGGTCACCAGACCAATCAGGATGCTTCCAGACCGATCAGGAGTCATCCTGATCGGTGATAGTGAGAACCTTGCGACAAATGATCATTCACTAGACCGATCTGAGCAGTATCCCTGATCGGTCACCAGATCGATCAGGAGCAGATCAGCAGGGGAACTCAACTCACTGTTCGCTCCCTGATCGGTCACCAGACCGATCAGGAGCTGTGCAGTGAGTGAAACACACACTCCCTGATCGGTCACCAGAACGATCAGACATCGCTAGATCGGTCACCAGACCGATCCACGAAGGAGCAGAGTGTGAACTCCCTAATCGGTCACCAGACCGATCCAGGGACGCAGACCAAGCCTTCCAAGCTAGGATTTCATTCACCTTAGCCCTCCAAGCTAAGGATTTTTCAATCTAACTCTCCAAGTTGGGAATTTACACCTAACCCTCCAAGTTAGGACTTTTCACCTAGCCCTCCAAGCTAGGACTTTTCACCTAGCCCTCCAAGCTAGGACTTTTCACCCAACCCCTCCGAGTTAGACCTTCATCCATCCTAGCCCTCCAAGCTAGGCACCTGACCCTCCAAGCCAGGACTTTTTCACCTAACTCTCCAAGATGGGACTTTTCACCTAACCCTCCAAGTTAGGACTTTTCACCTAGCCCTCCAAGCTAGGACTTTTCACCTAGCCCTCCAAGCTAGGACTTTTCACCCACCTCTTCCGAATTAGGACTTTTCAACACCTGGCTTCACTCAACAGGACCCGGCTTCACTCACCGGGATTTCCAACACCCGGCTTCACTCACCAGGACCCGGCTTCACTCACCGAGATTTCCAACACCTGGCTTCACTCACCAGGACCCGGCTTCACTCACCGGGATTTCCATCACCTGGCTTCACTCACCAGGACCCGGCTTCACTCACCGGGATTTCAACCTAGCTTCACAAGCTAGGACCTAGCTTCACTCACCAGGGTTTCATGCCCAGTCCCCGACCAGGACTTTAACCCAAATTCGCTCAACAAAACTTAAATCATTGTCAAACACCAAAATAACAACCGGGCCAGACTGCATCAACAATCTCCCCCTTTTTGTTGTTTGACAACCCGATTTAAGTTTAGGTATCAATCAATTGAAGTTCGTTCAATTCTCATAAGGGAATCATGATCCTCCCCCTATAATAACCATAAACTTAATCAGCCATTTTCTCCCCCTTTGTCAAACATCGAAAAGGGTATGGTTATTAAGTTTGAACATATCTCCCCCTCAAACACAGGTCTCTCCCCAAATCCAAAATGATCAAGGTTAAGTTTTGAATTGCACATGAAAACATATACAAAATTATATCATGGTCAAACATGTATATGTTTCATATGACAAGTAAGTCAAAGGATGATTTTAGAATTGCATATGAGAGGCATATACCATAAATGTATCATGGCAACAATGTATATGCATCATACAATAATAAGTGTAGATTTTTGAATTGCATATGGAAACATATACCAAATAATATCATGGTCAAGTATGTATTGTTGGGACCGAGTGCATGTCGACAAGGATACGAGTTCGTAAAATTCAAAATTTTCGTGCAGCGGAAGAGTTTGCATAAAATAATTTCCTAAATTATTTCAACTTCGTATCTAGCATGCAACCTTACATTGTGTTGACATAATCATAAAATAAAACTTTGCGGAAAAGTAAACAAATTTACCAAGTACCTCTCGTATCTCGAAGTAAGGGACGAGATCCAACCGTAGCGTCCCTTGGAAGTTCCGCCTCTATTCGCGTCCACACCGAGTTCTCTTCGGGATGACTTCACAAAGTCACGAGTTTTGTGCCGACGAGAACTACTAGATTCTCGGAAGGCACAACTAGAAGGACAAGAGAAATAATGGAAAAACTAACCAATGAAGTAACGGAATCGTATTCCGGAAGAGAGGAGTCGCTATCCGCTTCTTCTACTTCGTGTTCGGGTTCTCCTTCTTCTTCAATGCTCACGGCAACTTCACCTTCTTGGATTTGGTTGGGCGCCGGCCCTAGAGGAGCTAGGGTGCGCCGGCCCTAAGGGAAGAAGAAGAGGAGGAGAGGAGAGATTAAGAGAGAGAGGGAGAGAGTAATTAATCTCTTGATTAATTGATTGGAATAAGGGCTAGCCTTTGGTTCCTTTATATAGTAGCAACTCCTTTGCTAAGTCTCCCTCTAAACCGAATTAACGGAATTAGTTATAAGAAATTTATCTTATAAATTTTCTTATTAATTATTCCGTTTAAACCGAGTCTTTATTATAAACCAATTTATAATAAAACTAATTCTTCTTCTCTTTAAATTATGGAATAAATTTTTTATAAGAAATTTATAAACTTTCTTATTATGGAAAAATCAATTCCTAATTAATTTTATAAAATTAAAATAAACCAATTCATGGATTATTTTAATCTTCCATAAAAGAATAAATTTCTATAAATTTTATTCATATAAATTTCTATATACAAATTTATTTATCCATAATTTATAAAATAAATCGCACTAGATTTATTTTATTAATTAAACCAAAATTAATTGGTTTTTCTCCTCCATCTTGGCCGGCCACCAAAGAGGGTTTTGACACCCTCTTTGGCCGGCCAAACCAACCCGGACCACCACGAATTAAACTCATTTAATTCGCCCAAAAAGCCTTCAAAAGACTTAGCCATTTTTAGCTTCCATTGCGCCTCTGACTAACTCAGATTCGACTTATTTCTCTTAATCGGAAAATCCAATTTTCAACTCGTTTTAAATCCCTCGGATTACTCGTAGTGCGTGTGACTAAATAGGCTTTCGATTTATGTTGGTCGTCTATAATTTAACTAATTATAGAACGGTCATGAGTGGCACCTAGTAGTACATCATGACCCCCAATTAATCGAAAGATCAACGGTTTGACCTCAGAAGAAATTATTCTAAAACCCTCCAGTAGCTCTAATGAATCGTGCCTCATTCCCTTCACCATCTTATACCCACTTGGTTCAGGACACGGTCAATAGTGTCAGTCCCCACTAGGCTGACTACGTCACACCTAGCCCAAGTAGTGTCTTTCTCGTCCTTTGGATTTCTAATTACTCTCATGTATTTAAGAGACTCGCACTCTTAACATGATATGCTCTGGCCAGAGGCTTTGAGTAACAATCCGACGATAGGCCTGGGTATACATCTCCTCGCAAGGAGTGGTGAATCCTTTGTAGGCTGTTCAAACATCTTCGGGCACTTCGGCTTATACCCGATCATCCTGGGTCCACACCTCCTTGGAGATGCTTGCTTAAGATGTCAAAGTATAAGTCTCCATGACCAAGATGACTTGAACACCGCAAGTCAAAGGAACATCGCACTTTAAGCCGCAGTAAGATCTTCATTGACATATCTACATGTAGATTCCCATATGAAGTCTTACAACTAGTCACTCCAATGAACTAGTTCCCTTAACTAGCATCCATGTTTATCTCCGGACATCCCAATGTCACCAGCCAGTGAGAATCAGCTGAATAGAGAATAACCCATGCTAGTCTCAACAGAATCGATAATGTCCGTTTTTATCAATTCATCGACTAGGGATATTTCCAACAATTCACATTTGCACATTTAGAGATAATCACTAGTTGTGATCCCATCACAAATTCTCTTATGCTGTGAATTGTATGGCGGACATTCAGTATATGAGTTTAAGATCCCAATCAAATACACAATCATGTATACTCAAATAGTGAATTATCATTTATTGAAATAAATGTTTACAATCATAAGGCGATTGCCTTAGGACACTTCTCTCATATCACTAACAAACTCCCACTTGGCCTAATGCCAATCGCTACAGTATCCAATACAACAGGCTCTAACATGACCCTCAAACTTGCTTTGAGGCAAGGCCTTAGTTAAAGGATCCGCTATATTCCTTTCAGTGGGAACTCTCTCAATTTGTATGTCATTCCTACTTATAATCTCTCTGATCAGATGATAGCGTCGAAGCACGTGTTTGGATCGTTGATGAGACCTTGGTTCCTTCGCTTGTGCAATAGCTCCATTGTTGTCGCAGTAAACCGGCACTGCTTCATCAATGGTTGGAACCACACCAAGTTCTGAGACAAACTTCTTGATCCAAACTGCTTCCTTTGCTGCTTCCGAAGCTGCGATATACTCCACTTCCGTGGTAGAATCTGCTACGGTGTCTTGTTTGGAACTTTTCCAACTTACTACGTCTCCATTCAAAGTAAATACGTATCCAGACTGTGATTTGGAGTCATCCTTATCTGTCTGGAAACTGGCATCTGTATATCCACGTATTACCATATCTCCTTCTCCATATATTAGGAACACATCCTTAGTTCTTCTTAAGTACTTAAGGATTGTCTTGACAGCCGCCCAATGATCCATTCCTGGATCCGACTGGTATCTGCTTGTGACACTCAAAGCATATGATACATCGGGCCTTGTACATAACATAGCATACATGATAGATCCTATTGCGGATGCATAGGGAATCTTATTCATGCAAATCCTCTTGTCTTCTGTGCGCAGACACATAGACTTCGAAAGGTTGATCCCAT
>JAGFNQ010000793.1:596063-778890 GCA_024364735.1 Boesenbergia rotunda | reverse complement strand
TTTCATAGCTATGAAGTAGGTAATTATACCGATTACACATCACATATATGTACTATCACTTTATGCTATCAACTAATTGAATGTTTGCATAAATCATTGGGTTGTTAACTCATTAACAAGTATGCAACTTTATACATAGCACCCAACTGCACCTCTCTTTGCATCGACCTTGGCTGTGGCACAACAAATCGATGCTCCAAGCTTAAGGCTGACCCATTAATCAAGAAATAGTTTTAATATGGTTGGAGCTCATTCAACCGTTTAGTCAGGCTTGGATGTGTCCAACAACCAAAACTAAGGATTGACCTCTGACTCCAACTATATTATACATAAACTAATTCCATGGTTTGAACATGTTGAGGTTCAAGCCGGGCATGGATGTGTCCATCAACCCAAACGAGAAACAGAACTCCGATTCTAACCATATTAATGGAAGGTGTTGGCCTTAATATTTTGTAAGGGGTTTTGGGTCTCATCCTTTCTTTTCTAAGCACATTCATGACATAGAATTATGTCATGACTAACGATTTCCTTAATAAAGTACGTATGTGACTTAATTTATCAAGTCTCATTATTTGAATTAGGAACCGGATTTCCTAATTCTAATTTCATACTTTATTTAAGGAATTATTTTGGGAAACAATTTCCTAAATTGTCATAATCAATTTCGGAAATAATATGTTTTAAGACTTTGATTTCTCTAAATCAAATCTTATTAAATTAAGAGACAAATCCCTTAATTCAACCACATATTATTTTCATGAAAATCTCATTTAAGAAACTCTATAGGAAACCATTTTCCTAATTAATTTTGGAGACAACAATATGTAAGAGCATCACCTCTTAAACATATTTTATTCATGGATTTAATTAATTACAACAAATCATTTTCTAAGGGTGGCTCCCCGAGGCTCAGATACCCAATGAAAAGTAATTCGTTGTAAATCCAATTTGGACGGCTCCCCGAGGCTCAATCCAAATCAAACATGTCAATTTCATTTAAAATTGGTAAATTAAATTACAACAACTAACTTTAAATTGGACGGCTCCCCGAGGCTCAATCCAAAATAAAGAATTTTGTTGTCAATTTAAAAACCAATTCAAATTTAATTGTCAATTAACTGTCCATAAATTTGTTTAGACTTTCTTGAAAGAAAGTGCCCAAAATTGCGAGATTTCATAAATACGTTTTCAGAATAATTGTAAGTTTCTGGTACAAAGAAAACTTACATATTTCCAAAATTGAAAATTTCTAAAATAGAAAAATTTCCAAAATTGGATAGTTTCCAAGGATGGGAAATTTTCACGATTATTATAAAATTTCAGAAGTTAGAAAATTTCAAAGTTTCCGAAATTTCATGAGGATTTCCAAACTTAGAAATTCCTAAATCTAAAATTTATTATAATTTGAAAGTTTCCATAATTGAAAATTTTTTCCAAAATTGAGATCATGACAAAGTTTTCCGCAAAACAATTATATGATTATGTCGAACACTAACCGGCTCTGATACCACTGTTGGGACCGGGTGCATGTTGACAAGGATACGGGTTCGTAAAATTCTAAATTTTTACGTGCAGCGGATGAATTAGCATAAAATAATTTCTCAAATTATTCTAACCACGTATCTAGCATGCAACCTTATGATGTGTGGACATGATCATAAAATAAAACTTTGCGGAAAAGTAAACTAATTTACCAAGTACCTCGCGTAACTCGAAGTAAGGGACGAGATCCAACCGTAGCGTCCCTTGGAAGCTTCGCCTCTATTCGCGTCCACGCCGAGTTCTCTTCGGGATGACTTCGCAAAGTCACGAGTTTTGTGCCAACGAGTTCTACTAGATTCTCTAAAGGCACAACTAGAAGATCAAGAAAGAAGAAAGAAAACTAACCACCAAGAGACGGAATCTAAATTCCGAGAAGGAAGGAGATGTGATCCGCTACTTCTTCTCCGAGGTCGTCTTGGTGGATGAAGCTCACGCCCACCTTGGGAGTTGCGTCGGCCCTAGGGGAGGAGAGAGAGCCGGCCCTAGAGAGAGAGGGGCGCCGGCCCTAGAGAGAGAGAGGCGTGTAGAGAGAGAGAGAGCAATTAATCTCTTGATTAATTGATTGGGAATTCAAGGCTTGCCTTTGGTTCCTTATATAGTTGCTTCTCCCTTGTCAAGTCTTTCTCTTAACGGAATTAACGGAATTAATTTTCATAAGAAATTTATCTTATAATCTTTCTTATGAATAATTTCGTTATGCCTAGTTTTATTATAACTAACTTTATAATAAAACAAATACTTCTCTCCTTTAATTATGGAATAAATTTTATAAGAAATTTATAAACTTTCTTATTATGAAAAAATCAATTCATAATTGATTTTATAAAATTAAAATAAACCATTCCATGGATCATTTTAATTTCCATAAAAAGAATAAATTTCTATAAATTTATTTATATAAATTTCTTTATACAAATTTATTTATCCATAATTTATAAAACAAATCGCGCTAGATTTATTTTATTAATTAAACCAAATAAATTGGTTTATCCCCTTTGTAGTGGCCGGCCAAACCAAGAGGGTGGACACCCTCTTTGGCCGGCCAATTCAAACCGAACCGATCGCGAATTAAACTCATTTAATTCGCCCAATAAGCCTTCAGAAGACTTAGCCATTTTTAGCTTCCATTGCGCCTCTGATAAATTCAGATTCGACTTATTTCTCTTGATCGGAAAATCCAATTTTCAACTCGTTTTAAATCCCTCGGATTACTCGTAGTGCGTGTGACTAAATAGGCTTTCGATTTATGTTGGCCGTCTATAATTAACTAATTATAGAACGATCATGAGTGGCACCTAGTAGTACATCATGACTCCCAATTAATCGAAAGATCAACAGTTGACCTCAGAAAGAATTCCAAAACCCTTCAGCAGCTCTAATGAATCGTGCCCCATTCCCTTCACCATCTTATACCCACTTGGTTCAGGACACGGTCTATTTGTGTCAGTCCCCACTAGGCTGATTACGTCACACCTAGCCCAAGTAATGTCTTTCTCTGTAACGACCCGGCCCCTCGGCCCCTTGGGCGGCCAAATCTCTCATTTGGCGGCCCCTTAGGCGACCCTTGGCCGTGTCGTTACTCACAAGTACTTCCCACCCCTGGCCAGTGGATTTTTGCCTTTCCCAGGATTCGAACTCTAGACCTCCAGGATAAGTAGTAGAGTTTATGAATCCTGATACCAATTGAGCTATAGCTCAATTGGTATCAGGATTCATAAACTCTACTACTTATCCTGGAGGTCTAGAGTTCGAATCCTGAGGAAGGCAAAAATCCACTGGCCAGGGGTGGAAAGACCTAGTGTGTAACGGCACGGTTGTTGATCGTCGACATCGGTTGTTGGTCGACGACATAGTTGGGCCGCCAGGTTGTTGGGCCTACGGGCCAGGTTGTTGGGCCCGAGAGGCCAAGTTGTCGGGCCGTCAAATATTGATTTGGCCGCCAAAGAGGTTGAGAGATCGTGTCGTTACATTCTCGTCCTTTGGATTTCTAATTACTCTCATGTATTTTAGAGACTCGCACTCTAAACATCATATGCTCTGGCCAGAGGCTTTGAGTAACAATCCGACGATAGGCCTGGGTATACATCTCCTCGCAAGGAGTGGTGAATCCTTTGTAGGCTGTTGAAACATCTTCGGGTACTTCGGCTTATACCAAATCATCCTGGGTCCACATCTCCTTGGAGATGCTTGCTTAAGATGTTAAAGTATAAGTCTTCATGACCAAGATGACTTGAACACCGCAAGTCAAAGGAACATCGCACTTAAGCCGCAGTAAGAACTTCATTGACATATCTATATAGATAACCATATGAAGTCTTACAGCTAGTCACTCCAATGAACTAGTTCCCTTAACTAGCATCCATGTTTATCTCCGGACATCCCAATGTCACCAGCCAGTGAGAATCAGCTGATTAGAGAATAACCCATGCTAGTCTCAACAGAATTGATAGTGTCCGTATTTATCAATTCACCGACTAGGGATATTTTCAATACTTCACATTTGCACATTTAGAGATAATCACTAGTTGTGATCCCATCACAAATTCTCTTACGCTGTGAGTTGTATTGCGGACATTCAGTAGATGAGTTTAAGATCCCAATCAAATACAAACATGTATACTCAAATAGTGAATTATCATTTATTAAAATAAATGTTTACAATCATAAGGCGATTGCCTTAGGACACTTCTCTCATATCACTAACACTATCTCTTTGAAAAATTATCATCATTATTTTCGAAAACTGTACTATCATTCCAAGTTGTGTTTTCAAAAATTTATATCCTTGAAAGTTATCATACTCAGAAGGTTATTCAAAATTATTCTTTTGATTTTAATAAACCCTAAAGACACAGAGGAAGGTCCACTTTATGATCTACAAGGACTCCTAGGATGTGTCAAATTTAGGGGGAGTTTGAGTCAAAAGAAGAATTTCTAAAATGTTTTTTTTAATTATTTGTTAGATAATTCTTATAATTCTTATAATTTAAGTTAAACCTTAAAACTCAAAGGAAGATTGCTTGTAGTCAACAAGCTTCCTAGGACTGGGTCAAGTTTAGGGGGAGATCAAATTAAAAGAATTATTCAACATTTTCAAAATTATATGTTTTCATGCACTACACGTTTAAAATCCTTTTGAAAACTTAAATAATTTTTTTTCAAAATGTACTAGCATATATTTTCAAAACACTATCATTTTGGCTTATCAAAATGCTTTTGGAAATAGTATGTACTTGAGTTTGAGAAATTTCCAGGACACTTAGGGAAATATCCTTGTAGTTAACATGGTTTCCTAGGATTGTGTCAGACTGGAAAAGAAACCAAAGCAAGTAAAATACTATGTGTTAAAAACAATATTATTGTAAGTACTTTCAAAAGATAAATCAAGTAATTTTCTTTAATATTTTAAAAGTTCTTATATTTTTCAAAAATACATAATATCTTTCAAAGTGACTTATATTTTTTAAAGATACAGATGTTTTAAAAGTACTAGCAGCTTTTAGCTCAATATCTTTTAAAGTACTTACATTTTTCAAATATTCAAAACAAGTAAAACTTGTTAAATATTTTTTTTGTTGCTTATCATGAATGGACTCAATGAGAATATACAAAAGCTCTGATATTTATATTTTCAAAACTCATAAGCTCTGATACGTAAATTTTAAATTTTCTTTCAAAATATATTTTTCAAAAGTTCTTTATTGATATATGGCCAAGAAAAAGTGAAATTAAAAATAAAATTCTTCCTTAACCTTTTACCCCCTTTTCAAAGAAAGTTTATCTTAGAAATGTTCTAAGACATAAGGAGAAGAATTTCACATTAAGGGGGAGAGAAAGGAAAGAGAGAAAGGAAATTTTGTCTAATTTTTATCTCTTTTTCAAAAGGTGCTTCAAAAATTTCTAATTGTTTCAAAATTTTTAAGTGCATGATTTTTTTCTAAGTAAATTTTTTTTGTAATCAAAATTTGTTTGAGCAAAAACTTGTTGAAAATTTTGGCAAATATTTCTAAGTAAAGTTTTTTTGGTGAAAAACTTGTCTTAAAGATTTTGTTTTTCGAAATACACAAAGTATTTCCAAACAAATTCTTCTAAGTGTGCAATTTTTTTTTTCAAAGTTGAAACTCTTTTTAGGAAAATTTGGCTTCAAAATTTTGCCAAAATAACATTCTTTTTGCAAAGCCTTGTAAGTAAAACTTGTTCAACAAAATTTAGGCTTGCAAAACTTTTCAAAATGAAAAATTGTCTAAAGTGTAAAAAGTTTTTTTTGGTGAAATGCTTACTCTATTTTTGAAAAATACTTTGTCAAAAACATGAAGCACTTAGAAAAACTCAAAAATCCCTGTTAGATATGTTGTTCACCCATAAATGTTTTTTGATATATGTCAAAGGGGGAGGAAAGGTCAAAGTTAAGAGTTAAGTTAATTGTTGTTTTATAACACAATTATTCAGAGGGAGTATGAGAAGAAATTTTTTTCAAAATTGCATTGGTTTTAGACTTTATACTATTCATAACTGCTATATTTCATTGTGGTTTTTACCTTCTTTTATTAACTGTCATAAGTTTTTACTTAACTTTGAATTGTGCTGTCATAAATCAAAAAGGGGGAGATTGTTGGAGCAGGAAGCACCATATCGAACCTTGTTTTGATATTGGCAAAGGATTCAAAGTTAAGTTTATTTGTGATCTAATGATGTTACTCAAGTGTGCAGGAAAAGTCCTAGCGAAGGGCTGCTAGGCACCTGGCGAAGGGCTACTAGGAAACAAAGTCCTAGCGAAGGACTGCTAGGCACCTGGAGAAGGACTGCTAGGAAACAAAGTCCTAGCGAAGGGCTGCTAGGCACCTAGCGAAGGACTGCCAGGAATCAAAGCCCTAGCGAAGGACCGCTAGGCACCTGGCGAAGGAATGCCAGGATACAAAGCCCTAGCGAAGGACTGCTAGGCACCTGGCGAAGGAATGCCAGGGTACAAAGACATAGCGAAGGACTGCTAGGCACCAGGCGAAGGGCAGCTTGGTACTGAAGACCCGGCGAAGGACAGCTAGACACCTGGCGAAGGACTGCCGGGCAAAAGTCCAACCGGAGGAGCCGGTTGGCATCAGGTACATTCTCCCGAGAGGAGTAGGTGAGGACGCGTTCCCCGTCGAGGGAACAGTAGGCGTCGGTTCGACCTTGGGTTCCATTTTGGAGACCCAAAGTCAGAACCAAGACAGCTAAGGCTGACACATTATTGCTTTATGTTGTTTTTGTACTAACCCTGGATGCAGGACCAAAGGAACGAATGTCTGCAGCTCAGAGAGCCTCAAAGGAGGGAGGCAGCAACTGACCAGGGCGCCCGAAATGTCCCGGGCGCCCCCAAGGTGAATACAGAACACATAAAGCAGAAGGAGCGCTTCAACAGCTTATGGGCGGGCGCCCCCGTGCTCCCGGGCGCCCCCCATGCTCCTGGGCGCCCCTAGCTCAAGCGAATGAAGCAAGCCAGCGAGAAGCCAACAGGATGAGAGTCTGACCCGGTCAATCTGGGCGCCCCCAGCGTCCCGGGCGCCCCCAGTCAAGATCTGATCCTGAGTTTAAAGGGATCAGAGCTGACCGAGTGCAACTCGGATCAGCTGACACGTGAGGGGCGCCCCCGACGTTCCGGGCTCCCCCAGGGGCTATAAATAGGCCCTCGACCCCAAGGCTTCGAACAATGATTCTGAAAATGCTCCTACGCTCTTCTGCTTCTGTGCTCTGCTCCGGAAACATCACAACTCGAGATACAAGCGCCGACGACGTCCCACAGCCCCGAAAATTCAATCTACACCGGACGTCGGTAAAGAAGAGCTATTTTTAAGTTTACTATACTACTTGTGTAATATCTCTCTGTAAACTATTTTGCGCACATATAGAATTGCCCATAGTAAACGGTCAACGACCGTGGGCCTTGGAGTAGGAGCCGACCGCGACTCCGAACCAAGTAAAAAACTTGGTGTTTACGTGTGTTTGATTTACATTTCCGCTGCGTAAATTCTCTTATTTTTAATCCGAAAGTTTTACGATATTCACCCCCCCTCTATCGTTTCTCTTGATCCAACAGGTTCTTGCGTTGGTGGTGCTTTGCTGTGCTCGGTGAACTATTCTCCTGTTCTCTTCCTTGTGCTTTGCTCACGATCAGTAAGATCTTCTTTAGGTCTCTGTATGCTTAACTCATATTATCTTGAGACTATCTATGGAGAGGTTTCTTCACTGAGAAGGAGGCTGTGATATCCAGATTTCCAGGGGCTTGATCTGTCGACGATCAAGGGATTGCCCACCTCACGGGCACACCAAGGAGTTGGGGCAAGTTATCCCCGAACCTTGTAAACCCTCCGTGTTAGCGACCTTCATTTGTTATTTCTGTTTGTGTTCTTGTTTTTGTTTTTATCTTCCGCTACCTAACCCTGATTGCAGAAACAAGAAATCTTCAACGAGCAAAATCTGTCTGTGTCTGGCTACATTCACCCCCCTCTCTAGCCATCCAAGGTCCAACAATGTCAACCCACATTGTAATATTGTTAACATCTCCTTTGCATTTTGTTTGTGTTGGGTATGGTTTGGTGGGTTTCCTAAGCGAATACTTGGTCTATCCGAGAGACCTCTCCATGTCTACGGATTAAAATTAATCCGT
This sequence comes from Boesenbergia rotunda, assembly GCA_024364735.1. Classification (NCBI taxonomy): domain Eukaryota; kingdom Viridiplantae; phylum Streptophyta; class Magnoliopsida; order Zingiberales; family Zingiberaceae; genus Boesenbergia; species Boesenbergia rotunda. The sequence goes on along the minus strand of JAGFNQ010000793.1, from coordinate 770,702 downwards.
ATGGAGACCCGTCTCCGAATGACCATCTCATGCCGTATCGAACGATCCAAATTACAACTTGGTCAATTACAAAAATCAGCCTTGTAATTTGCTTGACCGTTCGACCGTGGAAAAGGCGACGAGTGGATCGCCGGCTTTTGTGTTTATGGTCGGGGTCCAGTTAGTAAATTATTGGCTATGATACAAAATCAAAATAATAAACTAACTAACATAAAATGATGAGGTAAACAAACATGACACACAAATAATCAAGGGAGCTTGGGAAAGAGTTATACCTTCCCGATCACCTCGCGGCCTTCTACCTTATGTCCCTCCCTTCCCGGACGTCGTGTGGGCGACGATCTACCAAGAACCAAGATCACCGAGACACACCAAAGGACCTTCTCTTCACGCCAACACAAACCCTAGCTCTAGGGTTTGAAACTGCCGGCCACCCTCCCTATCTCCTTGCACCGCGGGCCACCTTGAGCCACCAAACTTCTGCTGGCCACAAAGAAGTCCAAGGGAAGAATGTGTAGAAGAGGATGAGGAAGAAAACTAGACTTTTCTTCCACCCAAACCTGGCCGAAAACTCCCTCCTCCTTCAAACTTGCGGCGCCGCCACAAACCACCCTTGCGCCACCTCCTACCGACTGCCGGCGCCTCCTCCCTCCTCGCCACACACTACAAAAGGGAGAGGAAGTCTCTCCCTTTGTCTTGTAGAGGCTAGCCACCAAGTGGATGAGAAGGGAAGAAGAAAAGAAGAAGAAGAGAGACTCTTCTGTTCTTGTCTTTGCCGTGACCTAGGAGAGAGAAGGGCGAGAGAGGAGAAGAGAGAAGCCTTGTGTTGTGATCAATTGATTGATTAAGCCTTGGTATCATGATCTCATAGGGTATTTATAGGGCTAAGGTAGAGACCAAGTGGAGGAGTTGGATCTTGTCTCACCAATGCATCTAAACCCGATCAATTAATTAAGATTCATTCCACTAAAGGATCTTAATTGAACTTCCTCACCAACACCATATTTTCATATGGGTCCACATATTACGAGTCATCCATCCCCCCGTGTTTAAGATCTCGAATGCCCGTTAATTAATTTAGATTACTGACAATTCAAATTAATTAACTTCTGGGTCATTGACTAGTACCATTCAACATTATCATCATGCTAGATCAAATTCACCTGCAGGGTTTAGCATGATGAATCTTTTGAGCTCATCAAGGGGGCATCATCAACCCGACTCACCAGGACACGGATTCCATCAATAATCAACAACACATCATCTTATTAATATTATCTCCCAACTTATCGGGCCTATTGATCTAACAGAATAGATCTCGCCCATTGGTAAATCAAAGAAATAATAATTAATAATATATGTCCGTTATTATATCGGGATTAAGGGATCGTACTCCATAATAAAGTCTGAGGTCCTATCCAATTATCGAGTCAGTAGAAATTGGATAACCTCTAGTTTTGGTCTTGCTCAATGTACTCATAGCACACTAGTGTACTTCTAAGGTCAAGACCAACCACACCTAATTACACTACAACCATCCTGATGGTTTGTCCAATTACATCTCGGTTGTGAGCCTCTATTTATACTAGGTAAGGGACTGATAACATGATCTTCTATGTAACACCATACACCATATTATCTACAATGTGTAGTAAAGGACTTCATGCATGTACTAATATAAACAGGCACCTAGTGTAGTTGTGATTTTCTTTTCAAATGAAGATGTTCATATAAAGAAATCATGTCTTTTAGTATACACATCTTACAATCTCCCACTTATACTTAAAGACTTTGTTGTTCTCTCACTGACATACATCTGACTCCTATATCCTCCACATGTCGATTAAAAGCTCTAGCTGGAAGAGCTTTAGTGAAAGGATCTACCAGGTTGTCCTCTGATGCAATCTTGGTGACATCCACTTCTCCTCGCTTTACGATTTCTCGTATCAGGTGGTACATGCACTCTATGTGTTTACGTGCCTTATGGGCTCGTGGTTCCTTCGAGTTTGCAACTGCACCACTGTTATCACAAAAGATTGTGATAGATCTTGGCAAACCAGGAATCACGTCTAAGTCCATGATGAAGTTCCTAAGCCATACAGCTTCCTTGGCTGCCTCTGAGGCTGCCACATAATCAGCTTCCATGGTGGAGTCCGCCATGCATTTTTGCTTTACACTCCTCCAAACAATGGCTCCACCTCCTAAAGTAAACACAAACCCTGAGGTAGACTTACTCTTGTCCCTATCTGACTGGAAATCAGAGTCCGTATAACCCACAGGGACTAATTTGTCTGCCCGGTAAACCAACATAAAATCCCTAGTCCGTCTCAGGTATTTCAATATATGTTTTATCGTAGTCCAATGCCCCTATCCAGGGTTACTCTGATATCTGCTAACCATGCCCACGACAAAACAGATATCAGGTTTTGTGCACAACATAACATACATGAGGCTTCCTACTGCCGAAGCATAAGGAACCGCCTTCATTTCCTCTATCTCCTTTGATGTTTTCGGACACATCTCCTTGGATAGAGGAACTCTATGCCTGAAGGGTAGGAAACCCTTCTTGGAGTTTTCCATGCTAAAACGAGACAAGACAGTGTCAACATATGAAGCCTGGGATAAGCACAACATCCATTTCTGGCGATCCCTTATGACCTTGATCCCAAAGATGTGCCCCGCTTCTCCCAAGTCCTTCATATCAAACTGCTTTGGTAGCCAGACCCTTACGTCTGATAACACTTTAACATTGTTGTCAATTAACAAAATGTCATCTATGTAAAGTACAAGAAACACCATGACGTATCCGTCACATCTTTTGTACACACATGACTCATCCAGACTTTAAGTAAATCCATATGACTGGATTACTTCATCAAAGCGGATGTTTCAAGATCGCGAAGCTTGCTTCAATCCATAAATGAATCGATTAAGCTTGGACACTAGATGCTTTTTTCCCATTGCGATGAACCCTTCTGGTTGCTGCATGTCGATGGTCTCCCCAAGACTTCCGTTAAGGAAAGATGTCTTAATGTCCATCTGCCATACCTCATAGTCCATTTGAGCTGCAATAGATAAGAGAATCCGGATCGACCTAAGCATGGCTACCGGCGAAAAGGTCCCCTCATAATCGATACTCTCTTTCTGAGTGTACCTTTTCGCAACAAGCCTAGCTTTGAAGGTCTCAACCTTCCCGTCTGATCCTCTCTTTCTCTTATAGATCCACTTGCATCTAATGGCTTTTACACCATTGGGTGGTTCTACTAACTCCCAGACATGATTAGAATCCATAAATTCTATCTCAGAGTTCATTTCCCTTTGCCAAGAATCTGCATCCTTATCTTGGAGGGCCTCGTCATAGGTCCATGGATCCAGTTCATGTTTACCAGAGACTAAGTCTGAAGACTCTCCCAAAAACATGATCCTTTTAGGCTGTCTGTCAACCCTCCCACTGCGACGAGGTACCACCTGTGTATCCTCAGTGACACGCGGTGCAGTGACTTGTGGTGTGTCCTCTTGTACAATTGGTCCTAAGGTCGGAACGTCCCCTCTTAACTCTTCAAGCACTAGTCTACTCTTGGGCTTATGGTTCATCACAGAGTCTTCTTCTAAGAATTTGACATTCGTGCTAATGATTACCTTCTGATCCTTAGGACTATAGAACATACCACCTTTCGTTCTCCTAGGATAGCCTACGAATAGACGTACCTCCGTACGAGATTCAAACTTATCAATATCTCCCTTCAGCACATGTGCTGGACTATCCCAAATCCGAGTATGTCCTAGACTGGGGTTGCACCCAGTCCACAGTTCTGTGGGAGTAGAAGGGACTGACTTAGATGGAACCAAGTTTAGTATGCACGTTGTTGTTTCCAGAGTGTACCCCAGAACGAATTCATCAAGTCTGAATAGCTCATCATTGACCTAACCATTTCTATAAGAGTCCTATTCCTTCTTTCTGCAACTCCGTTCTGTTGGGATGTACCGGGTGCAGTTAGCTGGGACTGAATCCCAGCTTCTGATAGGTAGGTTCTAAACTCTCCAAAGAGGTACTCGCCACCACGATCAGATCGTAATGTCTTGATACTTTTACCTCTATGTTTCTCCACATCAACCTTGAATTCTTTGAACTTATCAATGCATTCAAACTTGCGGCACATTAGGTAAATGTACCCATACCTTGAATAATCGTCAATAAAAGTGACGAAGTATTCAAAGCCACCCCTAGCCTGGATTGACATATGACCACACAAATCAGAATGAATCAGTTCTAACACATCTTTGGCCCTGTACCTCTTAGCCTTGAAAGGTCTCTTGGTCATCTTACCTTCCAAGCAAGACTCACAGGTCGGGAGATCCTCCACCACCAATGAACCCAGGGGCCCATCAGCTATCAACATCTGAATCCTACTAAGGTTAATATGACGATGCCTAAGGTGCTAAAGATACGTCTGATTCATCTTAGAAGGCTCCTTTCTCTTATTTAAGTTAGATGATGAGCTATTAACCTCAGTTTGTATAGTGGGAGTTATTGGTTCTAGAGTGTACAGATTGCCAACCATAGTACCCGAACAGATAATCTCTCTATTTCTTTTTATAACAACTTTGTTATCAAAAGCAACAGAATATCCATCCTTTATCAACTTAGAAGCTGAAATTAAATTCTTTCTAAATGAGGGTACATAAAGGCAATCTCTCAGAACTAACACTTTATTTATCTCAAAAGACAAATATAAAATTCCCACTGCAACTGCTGCCACTTTCGTAGCATCGCCCATGTAGACTATAATTTCTTTATCAGCTAGCCATCGGGTTTCCTGGAATCCCTGCAAAGTATTGCAGACATGGTCAGTGGATCTCATATCTACATACCAGGTACTGGTAAATAGCGCCGCTAAACATGTTTAAACGACTAAGCACGAAGAAATACCTTTGTCTTGACGACGAGGACAGTCCGCCTTCCAGTGCCCAGTTTGCTTGCACGTGAAGCACTTGCCTTTCGACTTCTTCATGCCAGTCCGAGGTCCCTACGATGTTGCTGCCTTCTTGAACCCACCTTGTTTCTTCTTCTTCCTGCCTTTCAGCACAGAAGAAGAAACCCTTTGAGTCACTGTGGCTTGTGAGTTCTGACGAATGAGGCCCTCTGTCGCCTGGAGTTCTCCTAGCAGTTCACCCAACGAATAATCACGTTTGTTCATATTGTAGTTGAGTTTGAACTGCTCAAAACTCCTAGGCTGAGACTGGAGTATAATATAACCTGGGATTCCCCGTCGATCTATACTCCCAGTACCTCAATCTCATTGAGGTGAGCCATCATCTTTAAGACATGATCCCTCACGGGTGTCCCTTCAACCATAGCGGTCATCATCAGACTCCTCATTGCGGCCTGCCTAGCAACTCGACCTTGGTGCCCGAAGAGCTCCTTGAGGTTCAACATCATGTCACTAGTAGTGGGCATGGCCTGATGCTGATGTTGCAGCACATTCGACATGGATGCCAGAATGTAGCACCGCGCCATCTCATCTGCCTTAACTCACTTCTTGTAACGCTCCCTCTGCTCTTCACCAGAGTCATCTCTAGGCCTTTCCGGACATGTCCTCGAAGAGTACATATTTGTACTCTTCAGCAGTGAGGACAATGTCAAAGTTCCTCTTCTAGTCTATATAGTTTGGGCTAGTAAATTTATTTTCCTTAAGAATTGTAGCTAGTGGGTTAAAGGCCATTATAAAAAACTTGAGAATCACAACACACAATAGTTTAGAAATCGAAAATGAATTGATTCCTCAAAATAATAAATTTTCGAAATCAACCAACACCCGTATGTTGGTGCAAGATGCATCAGTGATGTCCTCCTCTAAATGTTTCAATGTTTGACAATATGCTTAAGTCAGTGATACATTGAACAAGAGAAGGGCAAGTCAAGAGAGGAGTACCAAAGTGAACCAAAGTCCTAGTTAACCTAGGCACGAAGTCCTGGTTCAAGGAATTGGGCACTAAGACCTGGTGAGTGAAGCTGGGCACTAAGACTTATTGGTGCAAGATGCATTAGTGATGTCCTCCTCCAAGTGTTTTAATGATTGACAATATACTTAAGTCAGTGATACATTAAAAAGGGAAGGGTGAGCAAAGGAGGAGTACCAATGTGAACCAAAGTCCTAGTTAACCTAGGCACTAAGTCCTGGTGAGTGAAGCTGGGCACTAAGACCTAATGAGTGAAGCTGGGCACGACACTAAGTCTTGGTGAGTGAAGCTGGGCACTAAGTCTTGGTTCGTGGAATTGGGCACAAAGTCTTGGCCGAGGGTTGGGCACCGAAGACATGGTTCGAGGAATTGGGAACGAAGTCCTGGCCGAGGGTTAGGCACCTATGTCCTGGACCTATGGTTTGGGCATGAAGTCTTGGTCCGAGGGATTGAGCAACTTAGCTGAGCGATGACTAAGGACAGAAGTAGAGATGGGTCGAGGTTCGGACGTCTCAAGATCTGAGAGTATCGAAGGCTAAGTAAAAGTCCACCCGAATGGACTGGATAGCAACCGTCTCCTTAGAGGAGTAGGTGAAAGGCACATTCACGGGGGTGGGAACTTGCATCGGTTCGACCTAGGGTTTCATGGAAAATCGAAGTCAGAACCAAGTCCTTAAGGTTAAGATTGTGTGTGTATATATTTGCTTTGTATTTGTGTATCTTACAGGTACCTAGAATGGAAGACAAAGCAGGCAAACAACATACCACGTGGCTGGAACCCTGGCTACTAGGCGCACCCTTTGAAGGAGGCGCCTAGATGGAGCTAGGCGCCCCCATCATCCAGGGCGCCTCCATGAAAGGAGGCAAGACAGACCATCATTCAGGCGCCCCAGATGATACAGGCGCCCTGGTTAAAAGCTGTATGTGCTGCTGCAAGTTCGAAGCAGAGATAAACTTTGACTAGGTTCATTGAGGCGCCTGGGAGGTCCAGGGCCCCCTGGTCAAGAGGGTTATCTGCTGCAGCGAGTTTGGCGCGGAGATAAACTTTGACCAAATCCTTTGAGGCACCGCGGTGATCACAGGCGCCCTAATGAAGCCTATAAAAGGGGCTTCGACCCCAAGGCTCAGGACACAACTTCCAGAATCATTCTGAGCACTCCAAACAGAAGAAACGCGCTAACGACGAAGCTCTGCGATCAAGGAGGCTCTGGGAGGAAGTGCGCGACACTTCGGAGATCCAGATCAGTCGAGTATTCGATTCTTTTTATTTGGTTTGATTTACTTTCCGCACTTACATTTATTTACTATTTTGATTGTAAATTGTACACTGTAAGACGGGTTTCTCCGCCTCCAGAAAGTCCAGAAAGGACACCATTAGTGGATGGGCATTCCCGTGCTTAGGCCTTGGATGTACTGACTCTAGGGGGGTTGGGAACCAAGTAAATCCCGTGTGTACAAGTCTCGTTGTTTTCTTCGTTCTTTCTATTTTTTACTGCACTAACTCTGAGTCTAGAACGAAGATCCGAAAGAGAAGTTTTTCTAAGAAGTTTCCACGAGATTTTTATGGTCGATATTCACCACCCCCCTCTATCGACGACACCGGTCCTACAATTGGTATCAGAGCCAGATCGCTCTTCACCGGGCTAACCGCCGACGGAGCAAAGACGCCAGGAGTTGAGGGGGAGCCCAGGGGTGAATCAAGTACATTTTTTTTAAAAAAAAATGTCAGTTTTTAAATTACATATTATATGTTTCAAGTGCAGGGAGAGAGGGCTATATAAAAATCAGTGTCCTACTCATAAGACTCGTTCTTCACTGGAAGCAAAGGAGGCACCAGCGCCCAGAGTCCGGAGGAACAAGGACCACATCAGATGCTTCAAATGCGAAAAGTATGGACATTACAAAATAAGTGTCCGACAAAGGTACGCAAAATTTATATTCCGAAAAATTTTCAAATTCCTGCACTGCCATATGATAAATTAGGTAATTTTTTTGAAAAAATAAATTTACTGCATAGTCAAATTAATATCTTGCATGCCAAATTAGAAAATGCAGATATGACTAAAATATCATAAAATAATCGTTTAATCCTGAATGTCAATTCAGTAATTTCTAAAATAAATAATTTAATTCTGAAAAGTCTGATAATTTTAATTTTGATAATTCTGATAATTTTAATTTTGAAAAATCTAATAATCTTGAGGATAATTTAGAAATTAAATCTGATAATCTTGAAGATAATTTAGAAATTAAATCTGATAACTCTGAATTCAAATTTGAAAATCTTAAAGATAATTCTGAAAATTAGGAGATTAATTCAGAAAATATTGAAGATATTGAAAATGAAATTCTTTTAGATGGTAACTAAATTATAGATAATGTTGAAGATTATTACAAAACGTTAACTAGTGGCTCAAATTACTCTACCTACTTTGAGGATATTGAAGGATGTAATTTTGAGGATGAGGAGGAAAAGAAATTATCTGAGATCAAAGCTATAGTTAATAACGTTCACAAAGATTCAAATAAATTAGAATTATTAGAAAAACTAGAAAAGATAAATAAAGAAGAATGAGTAAAGAAATCAAAAAATTTTGAAATAATGAAAATGATGAAGCTAAACCCATAATTATTTTCTAACCCAGAAATGTTCAAATTTAAATCTAATTAAATCTTAACAATTTTTACCTTATTTATTTCAATCCTAAATAATCCTTAATTAACTTAATTTTAATTATCCTTAATCTTAATTCTTATTTAATTTAACTTTAATTAACTTAATCTTTAACTCAATCACAAATTCAATTAATCTTTAATTAATTCAAATTCAATTTATCTTTAATTAATTCAAATTCAATTAATCTATAATTAATTCAAATTTAATTAATTCAAATTCATTAATCCTTAATTAATTCAAATTCATTAATCCTTAATTAATTCAAATTCATTAATCCTTAATTAATTCAAATTCATTAATCCTTAATTAATTTTAATTCAATTAATCCTTAATTAATTTTTATTTCAGTTAGTCCTTAATTAATTTTAATTCAATTAATACTTAATTAATTCAATTAATCCTTAATTAATATTAATTAAATTAATCCTTAATTAATTCAAATTCAATTAATTCTTAATTAATTCAACTTTAACTAATCCTTAATTAATTCAAATTCAAGTAATTCTTAATTAATTCAATTAACCCTTAATTTAATAACTTCGATTAGTTCAACTTCAATTGACTTTATGTAATTCTTAATTAATTCAACTTTAATTAATTCTGAATTCAGATCCAATTAATTCTTATGTAACTTAAACTCGAATTAAATAAAATCTTACACAAACTGCAACAATTAAAATTAATAAAATTAAATATGTTAAAGTGGGTTGGTATATTCGCGGGTTCATACGACATGTATCAAATCGGGAATTTGATACATTATTAGAAACTTAAATAAAATGATTTGAATTGTTTGACTTATGCGTAACAGTCATGCCATGCATATGCAATTTTTTTTAAAATATATGTCATGCCATTCACGTTAATTTTATGCATAAAATAGAACGGTTATAGGAAAAAGAATAATTGAAACCTGATCAACCTAGTATTAGGTGAAGGTGAGATGATAGTACGTTAGGGAAGCTGTCTGGTGGAACTAGCCGAACCTACCGATCCAAAACCTAAGCTAGTTAGACCAAAATTTTTCAAGAAGTAATTTGAAAATGAATTTTTGATAAAAGGTTTTGTCAAGGAAAGGGTTGATGATCCAATAGGCTACGGCCAAAGAAGGCCTTGTGCCTCGCCAAGACCTGGAAGTTGATTACCGAAAATCAAATTCACGTTACTATTTGATAAATATGAATCTAACACATGTTTTAATTAAATCTTAGATTTAACAATGAATTAAGAAAAATGATTCAAGCATCTCACAATACACCCATAAGGCAATCATGCTTGCTTGTATTGAGACATCTAGGATGGGTGAGATGTTAAGGATAATAAGTTGAAAATATTTTTCAAAATTGTTTTTCAAAATTGTTCTAAAAATATATTTTCAAAATAGTGCTTCAACATAATAATGTTTTTGCTTGTCTGAGTGCTTATATATATATTGTACATTTTTCAAAATTATATCTTTTTGAAAATTGTTTGACCTACACAATTAGACACAAGCCTCTTAGGTCAACATTAAAGTCCCCTAAGGCACTTAGATAGAGTCAAATGGTACAGGAGGAGTGTTTTATTCTTTTATTTTTTTTAAATTATGCTTGAAAAATCACTATCTTTTAAAATGATTTTCAAAAACTGTGCTCTAATTACTATCACTTATGTTTTCGAAAAGGCTGATGCTTTAAAAATCATCTTCTTTCCAAATTGTGGTTTCGAAAGTTATCTTCCTAAAAATTATTGTTCATTTGATTTTGATAAATCCTAAAGACACAGAGGAAGGTCCACTTCATGATTTACAAGGACTCCTAGGATGTGTCAAATTTTGGGGGAGTCTGAGTCAAAAGAAAACTCTCTAACAAGTGTTTTCTTTGACAATTACTTTTTGGTATTATTAGATAATTCTTTTGGTCTGAACCAAACCCTAAGGACTCGGAGGAAGAGCACTTGTGGTCAACAAGCTTCCTAGGACTGGGTCAAGTTTAGGGGGAGGTCAAATTAAAAGAGTTATTAAACATATCAAAATAATATGTTTTAACACACTAGTTTTCAAAAAAATTTTAAAATACAAGTAATTTGGCCTTCAAAATACTATTAGTTTGTTGTCAAAATTTTTTTTGCTTATAAAATCCATTTGAAATACTTTTTGAAATAATATTTACCTGAGTTTGGAGAATTTCTAGGACACATAGGGAAATATCCTTGTAACAAAGTTTCCTAGGATTGTGTCAGACTGGAAAGAGATCAAATCAAGTAAAGTATTATGTTTTCGAAAATGCCTAATATTTTTCATGTACGTATATTTTTCAAAAAGATTATAATATTTTTCAAAAGTACTTGCATTTTTTTTAAAGATTATAACATTCTTTTCAAAAGTTATATATTTTCCAAAAGTATTGCATTTTTCGAAAAGTGCCAGACATCTCTCAAATATACTAGTATTTTCTTAAAAAGTGCAAAATTTCTTTCAAAATACTAATATTTTTGTAAAGTGCACAATATTTTCCAAAGTACAAAATTTTTTGTGTGCAAAATACATAACATGTTTTAATTGCATAATCTTTTATAAGTTCATTTGTTTAAAATTTATCATATTATACTAAAAGGTCAAACTATTTCTAGCTTGTTGCTATGCTTCAAAAATTTAGATTTTCAAAAAGAACCATATGTTTTCATTGTTGGTGCAGGTATTTTTTTGGTGATTTTTGATGTATGACAAAGGGGGAGAGGTGCGCTGAAAGTTAGAAATCTTTTGTTATCTTCCAGAAGGATCAAAAAGGAAAATTAAAATATTTTTCACAAAGGGAGGAAGTAAGCCTAAGTTAGAAGGTGTTTCTTTTTTCTCCCAAAAGATCAAAACTTATTTTCAAAACTTAGATCAGTTTTTCAAGGAGTATAATTTAGCCCCTTCAACCAATCTAACTTAAGATATTGTCAAACATCAAAAGTCAGAACCATTTACTGAGAGGAATAGGTGAAAGGCACATTCCCGTGGGTGGGAATTTGTGTCGATTCGACCTAGGATTTCGTGAAAATCTGAAGTCAGAACCATTTCATTATGACTAAGGTTGTATATGTGTTTGCTTTGTATTTGTGTATCTTGCAGGTACCTAGAATGGAAGACAAAGCAGGAAAACAACACACAATGAAGCTGGAAGCTAGCCTGCTAGGCACCCCCATTGAATGGGGCGCCCAAAGGAGCTAGGCGCCCCCATCAACTAGGGCGCCTCAGTGAAAGGAAGAAAAATAGGCTTCCATTCAGGCGCCTTAGATGATACAGACACCCTGGTTGAAAGCTGTATCTGCTGCTGCAAGTTCGAAACAGAGATAAGCTTTGACTAGGTTCATTGAGGTGCCTGAGAGGTCCAGGGCGCCCTGGTCAAGAGTGTTATCCGCTGTGGCGCGTTCGGCACGGAGATAAACTTTGACCAAGTCCTTTGAGACGTCTCGGTGATCACAGGCACCCTAATGAAGGCTATAAAAGGGGCTTCAACCCCAAGGCTCAGTACAGAACTTCCAGAATCATTCTAAGCACTCCAAACAGAAGAAACGTGCTAACGACGAAACTCTGCGACCAAGGAGGCTCCGGGAGGAAGTGCGCGGCACTTCGGAGATCCAGATCGGTCGAGTCTTCGATTCTTTTCATTTGGTTTGATTTACTTTCCGCACTTACATTTATTTAATATTTTGATTGTAAATCGTACACTGTAAGATGGGTTTCTCCACCTCCGGAAAGTCCGGAAAGGAGACCATTAGTGGACGGGCGTTCCCGTGCTTAGGCCTTGGATGTAATGACCCTGGGGGGGTTGGGAACCAAGTAAATCCCGTGTGTACAAGTCTCGTTGTTTTCTTTGTTCTTTCTATTTTTCGCTGCACTAACTCTGAGTCTAGAACGAAGATCCGAAAGACGATTTCTGTGAAAGATATTTACGATCGATATTCACCCTTCCCTCTATCGACGACACCGGTCCTACACCCTATACACCTAGAAATTCGCATGCCATGATGGTGTGGACGTATACGAATCCCTACATTTGTAATAGGTTTTACCCATCAATCTTACTATCTTGTCAACCTAACTTTTTGACAAGTAAGATCAATAGTTGGTTCACTTTGGCTCTGCAAAATAATAGCAGTGACTCCGATGGGGAGAATACTATTATTCACATCTAAGTGTTCACCATTACACGGCACTAAGAAAATTATTTCTGATTATGTGTCTTCCAATGGGGAAGTTCACACGCTCTTTAACAATTTTCTATAGTCTTTTCCGACCCAGTGATCCGCATAACAAGTCCATCCGATGGGGAGGAAGACACTCAGAGCTGACGCGCAGACTTGTTCGCATCATTTATCGGATTGTAATGGAAGCCATGGGACCCTTAGGGTCCCTCTCCCACTTATTAATTTATTACGAGGAATTTTAACTAGCACAACCACACAACAAGCACATAACCAACATATGAAAAATATGAAAAATCCTAGATTTTCTAACTTTCATGGCCTTGGTCTCTAATGCGCATCCAGTCGTGTTGTCACTTCGCCCACTCCTCCCTTCCTTATGCGCAAGCCACCTTGAGGGATCTCCGAGCTGAAATGACTAGCTAATTATTTACATCATTGATCCTATACTCCACAAAGAAGTGTACATGAAAACTAGATCGAAAGTAAAATAAATAGCTCGGCTAAACATTTGCCGTATTTAATTACAAAAATTAAATACCTAGCCTCGTCAACCCCGAGGATTAATTAATTACAATAATTAGCACAACCATCACACACATCAATTATTTAGCCATGATAAGTTGGAATCTAGTGCCTGCAATACAAAGTTAGCCTACGCACATCCAAATATCATCCAGCAAAATACAATGTATGAAAATGCAAAAATTAACCAATCCTTAAACACACAAAGCCAGAAACCTCAGCTCTGATACCAGTTGTTGGGTATGGCTTGGCGGGTTTCCTAAGCAAATACTTGATCGATCCGAGAGACCTCTCCATGTCTACGGATTAAAAATTAATCCGTATGGAGACCCGTCTCCCAACGACCATCTCGTGCCGTATCGAACGATCCAAATTACAACTTTGCCAATTACAAAAATCGGCCTTGTAATTTGCTTGACCGTTCGACCGCGAAAAAGGCGACGAGTGGATCGTCGGCTTTTGTATTTATGGTCAGGGCCCAGTTAGTATATTATTGGCTATGATACAAAATCAAAATAATAAACTAACTAACATAAAATTACGAGGTAAACAAACATGACACACAAATAATCAAGGGAGATTAGGAAAGAGTTATACCTTCCCGATCACCTCGCGGTCTTCTACCTTATGTCCCTCCCTTCCCGGATGTCGTGTGGGCGACGATCTACCGAGAACCAAGATCATCGAGGCACTCCAAAGGACCTTCTCTTCACGCCAACACAAACCCTAGCTCTAGGGTTTGGAACCGCCGGCCACCCTCCCTATGGAGAGAGACTCTTCTCTTCTTGCCAGCCACCAAGTGGATGAAAAGGGAAGAAGAAAAGAAGAAGAAGAGAGACTCTTCTCTTCTTGCCTTTGCCGTGACCTAGGAGAGAGAAGGGAGAGAGAGGAGAAGAGAGAAGCTCTGGGTTGTTATCAATTGATTGATTAAGCCTTGATATCATGATCTCATAGGGTATTTATAGGGCTAAAGTAGGGACCATGAGCAGGAGTTGGATCTTGGCCCACCAATGGATCTAAACCTGATCCATTAATTAAGATCCATTCCACTAAAGGATCTTAATTGAACTTTCTCACCAACCCCATATTTTAATATGAGCTCCACATATTACGAGTCATCCATCCCCCCCCCCCCCCCCCCCCGTGTTTAAGATCTCGAATGCCCGTTTTTTAATTTAAATTACTGACAATTCAAATTAATTAACTTTTGGATCCTTGACTACTACCACTCAACCTTATCATCATGCTGGATCAAATCCACCTGCAGGGTTTAGCATGATGAACCTTTTGAGCTCATCAAGGGGGCATCATCAACCCGACTCATCAGGACACGGATTCCGTCAATAATCAACAACACAACATATTATTAATCTCCCAACTTACCGGGCCTATTGATCTAACAGAATAGATCTCGCCCATTGGTAAATCAAAAAAAATAATAATTAATAATATATGCCCGTTATTATATCGGGATTAAGGGATCGTACTCCATAATAAAGTCTGAGGTCCTATCCAATTATCGAGTTAGTACAAATTGGATAACCTCTGGTTTTGGTCCTGCTCAATGTACTCATAGCACACTAGTGTAATTCTATGGTCAAGACCAACCACACTAGTTTAATAACCCACAATCTATGATCTTTCAGATGGATCACTTTGTTATTTGAGTAAACATCTTGAATGACTAGACTACTTATGTATTTTGCAGCGGTAAGGTCACTAGTTGTTAACCCATGCATCCGTGGTTCGATCCCCAGCTACGGCGTATTTTGCAGGAATTTTTCTTCCAAATGGGGTGCGAACCCTGGGCCGCTGGGCTTCTAGACTGGCCACCGCGAGCGCTTCCCGATTTACCCTGGTGACCGGTGGGAAACTTTCGTGGGGCCGGGCCGGTCACCCCAGGTTCAATTTGTCTGTTGCCTGGTTCATCATTTTTTTGAATGACTAGACTACTAGTTGACTAAAAATACCACTCTAAGTTGATTAAATCATCAAGCACGACCATCCTAATAATTAATCTGAGTCTTTGTCTAAGTTAAAGACTACCCTCTCCAAGGTACAAGCCTCACAATTTTTAACTCAGTTTTACATTGCAGCTCCTCTATGAGGTCTTCTTCCATTTAGTTATTTGTCCTTTGGATACACCAAGCCCTCAACTCTCATCATTCAATTCACACTTCACCAATATAGTAATTTGTCTCAAAGGTAGTTTCATGCTCCTCGTCCTATGATCTCTTAGTCGTCTCATACCATTGATCTTCAATCTCCGATGAACCTTGAGTCAATGAGTCATCATCAATTTGGTAATCTCAAGCTATATTCATGCGTATATCACCCAATTCTGTATGATTTTATCTATATTTATCAAATACATAAGTAGTCATATCTTAATTTTTTTTTTCTCAAATATCAAAACCCATGATAATCTCGATTATCAAGGGCACTATTGCACTAACAACATAAAGATTGTTTGCATACGGTGCTACACAAATCTTGGCGGTACCTATCTTAATGCATATTTATTAATTTTTTATACATCCATTGTGCACACAATTGCACGAAGGGTGTTTGCATCAGCTCCTACGTACAAATCTTGTCAATACTTATCTCTATGGCTTAATTTAATTGAAGCATGTATCTTCATTTTGTCAAACAATTAATCATAATGTAAATGCACTTATTTATCTATCGTAGGTATCTTCATTTAATTATAGGCGATATCTTAGTTACCGTAGAAATCTTTGCTTAGTTATTATAATCATTTTTGTTTAATTGTAGTTACGTTGAAGCATTTGTTTAGTAATAGAATAGGCACGACAAAAAGAATTAGCTAGCGACATTAGGATGCACTTGTTTAGTTATAACAAATGTTTTCGTTTTTCATTTAGTTACAATAGATGTTGTCCTTTAGTTGCAACAAATGTCTTTATTTTAATTAACAAAGAAAAATTAACTCGAATACAAATGTTTATATTTTGGTTGTAGTTATGTAAAAACTATATTTTAACCGAATGCCACAAAACTATATGAATTTAAAAAAAAAAGAGTAATTATTGGTTTATTATTAGAAGCATATATGAAGATCCAGTACTAAAGCGTGCTTGGAATGAACCATGCAGCGTGACTTGGAACATATATCCTCAGGAAGATGCCTCACTGATTATCTACTAAATCTCCTCGATATAATTCCTTTGTTTTTGATCCCGAACCGAAGTGACTCCCAACCGTGCCAAGTACTTGAAGCTTTAATTGCAATTAATTAATTCTGGTACCAAGAGTTCATCTCTTGCCGTTGCGTGCGCTTCTCTGTTCCATCCCACAATTCCCGCACTACGCGATTGCATCAACCATGGCAGGCAGGCAGGCAGCCAGACAGACAGACAGACAGACAGACAGGCAGGAGGCGAAGGACAAGCCCCGTCTACTCGCACTACGCGACGTCGCGGGTGCCAAAAGCGTGCGTGATGGCTCGGGTCCGAACGCCCATGCACGCAACCGCCGGCTAATCCGATCTGATCGATGCAAAAAAAAAAACACACCTGAAGGCAGAAGCAAGCCAAGCCGCCACCACCCTCAGCCCTTGTCATCGCCAGGGCACACTCGTCATCTCACGCCGACACCACGTCGTGTGCTCCCGTCGCTGTCGCCTGCACCCTCCACGACGTTTGTCTTTTAGTAATTCCCCCACAGCAGCAGCAGCAGCAGCAGCAGCGAGTTTAATCACACTGAATGACGATGATGATGATGCGGAGCAGGTTCTGCTTTAGGACGTTTCCGTACTTCCAAATCAAGTGAACCCTCCTCGCTTATCTCCACGTAAAACAAACCCAGCCACACCGCTTGGCCAGTACAAGAGTGAAGAAGTGATTCATAAGCTGCCTGGCCTGCTACTGCTTCTCTAAACTGACTAAATGTCGGAGCCCAACGGCGCTCGGTACTACAACTTCCTCGGCAGCGTCGACGTCCCTCCTCCGGCAGTCCAAGCCGGCCAGCGGACCTTCCCCTGCGCCTACTGCCCCCGCCGGTTCACCACCTCGCAGGCGCTCGGCGGCCACCAGAACGCCCACAAGAAGGAACGAGCGGCTGCCGCAGCAGCAGCAGCAGCAGCCGCCGCCGCCCGTAAGCCTCCAGTGCCTCCACCCTCCCACGCACCCTCCGCAGCAGCTCCCGTCCAGATTTCTACGCCTTCTCCCCACCTTTCACTTTCGGCCGCGCTTCTCCACCCGGCGCTCTCCAACAGCGTCGGCGGTGGATTCGCCTGCTTCTACGGCGCTGCCCTCGACCCCGCGGTTACAACCGGCGGCGCTGGTGCTACGGGCTCGTCGACGACCGCCGGCGCCGATTCCGACCTCGACCTCTCGCTGCACCTTTGAATCAAATCTCATAGTCAACACATACATACTAATATTTATACGGATAAGATATCGAAAAATCTTACTAGATAGCAATGCGGTGAATGAATCGTCGAGCAAGGTTAGCGACTCCCTTGTGTTCTTCTTCGTCGTCGTTTCTTCCTCTAATTCTTGATAATTACTAGAACCAAATTATACACTTCAACTTGATTTCTGAGCATCAAATTTGGAACAAATTAGTTTGAGTTTGCTTTCTAGCTCTGAATTGTTTTATTTTGTGGTTTTCATTATCTTGTGAAAAATCGGCCGGACGGCAACTGCTCAGAAAACCTCTAATTTCTTCTTAATTTCTAGTCTTGAATTTGTTTAATTCGAATGATAAGTGCTCCCTATTTGTTCTCCGTATCTTTGCCTCCATACGATCCAACGATTTTTGATTGAACGCCGTTTATGTTTAGTATATAAAAATAGTAAAATATCGATATTCAAATGTTTTACTAATAACTGATAAGTTTTATAGATGTAATCTAGAAATGGTCAGCAGGGTTTGTGGAGTTCTTATTATATTCCATTGGTTTGTTTAACTATGGTTCCGAACATTAATCATCATATTTCCAAAAAACAAAACCTCCCGTTATGCCATATTTATCTTAATTATAGAATCCTTTCGCTCCATTAATCTCTATATATGCAAAGCTAGAATATATATATTCTCAAAACAAGTATATCATCTTTATTATATATACTATATAGATATTCTCAAAACAAAGTATATCGTTTTTATTATATCAGCAGGCCGCGGGTTTGTTTTGATAGCAATAGGGTGAACTATGGCTCATTTGAATACTCTCTTAATTTACTTATTGTTGCTTGGTCTAGTGATAAGCGAGTTAGATACTAATAACATTCCTCCAAGTGAAGTGCTTGAATTTGCTATAACGATGTTCTATTGGAATGAAACAAGTTTAACTTGTCGCATCTTGAATGAAGAATATATAAAGTGATTAATAACAAAATGATAATATGGTACATAACACATGATGCATTTAACTATTTTTCTCCTCATTCTCTCATTTAAGAAGATACTTAGATGGTGAACACTAGAAGACGTCATTCTGATGATTTCTTCTCAATCGGGGATACAAGCAATCACAGATCCTTCCATTAGCATTTCAACAAGATCCATTTGTTTTTCTTCGCTACATTTTCTTACATTGGTATCAAAGTTTCTTGTTTGGATTCTAGTTTCTTAATTTTATTTCCTGTACGTACTAGAACCTGTACATTTGCAGTTGTGGTTTGGAGAGGCAAAGAAGCCTATGAAGGATAGGTGGTGTAGTTGGTCACACATGGACGCAAGACGTTGGTCTCTCATTTAGGGGATGATCGTCTTGCGCAAGATGCAGGTGATGTTGATTGCCAGAGAAAGTGATAATGATCCGTTGCTAGAAGAAAATCCAGAGACACTAGTCATCTCTCCTTCCTTTTTCAAAGACAAGCTAACACTTTACTACAAAACATAGAATTCCCTATTGCAAGACCATTTCCTAGCTTTCTCTTAGAATTCTCTAATAAATACTAGAATCAACGAAATTTCAATCACTAAACGATCGAATAAAGTCCTTGACTCTTATTGTAGGA
Organism: Boesenbergia rotunda; assembly: GCA_024364735.1. Taxonomy (NCBI): domain Eukaryota; kingdom Viridiplantae; phylum Streptophyta; class Magnoliopsida; order Zingiberales; family Zingiberaceae; genus Boesenbergia; species Boesenbergia rotunda. The sequence continues at coordinate 751,376 of JAGFNQ010000793.1, read as the reverse complement.
TTCGGCCATAGCTAAGAAGAGGATGGAGAAAGTGAGTTGAGAGAGTCTAGCACAACTCCTAGCTTTGTCTACCTCTAAAGATCTCCACCAAACAAGTAGGAGGCAAGGATTTGGTGGGTTTAAAGAAGAGATGATGTTAATGAGAGTACCCCTAGAAGAATTTGAATTGTAAAGAGAATCACTATGAAATATAATTGCATACATGATTAATAAAATTATGCTTTTACACACAATCTAATTACTATTTGTGTAACTATTGTAGTAAATTCCCTTAATAGATTACCACTTTAGTGATGCATTAGATACATGTGACATGATCATAAAGCACAAGGTGATATTATTGAAATGGTCTCTAGTCATATGATCTCGACAACTGAATATCAACTTCACGACATGATTAAAATATGTTATATTTGTTCTATATGATAACAATAGGTGATCACGATGCCCATACACATGGTGATGTCTAGACTAGCAAGTAGTGGATTGCCATTTACCAATTCACTAGATATGGCTTGCCATAAGATTCCATTTGGTAGCTCATCCAATGTCTATGGTGGTCTTATGCAAATATGTAAAATTGATTTTTGAAGCAGGCTCAACCCATGTTGAAGCCAATATGATCCTTTACACTTTGAAAGAGCATAACTTTTGATTCGGAACTTGTAATCGAGTGTTGTCAGCGGCCAAGCATCTAAAATTCGAAAAGCTACGTTTATTACTAGTGAAACCGTAACTGTCAATTTTTTAGGCCTTGATTCCACCGTTTAATCCTTTTTGTAGCACTTTTGCTATTTTTGATAATTTTTGTTTTTTTAGATATTTAGGGCAATTTTGGTATTTTTGATATTTATAGAAGAGGATTTATCTTGATCCACGTTCTATTTTGAGTTAAGATCGTCAAATTAATTATTTTCCTTTTCAGATAAAGATTTAATTCATTTTTTTGTAAGATTGAAATTAAGATTTTTTTTATTACAATTTTTCCTTTATTGGGGTCTTAGGCTATAGTATAAATAAGAATCCTATTTAGGGATCATCCCCTATTCATAATAAATCTCTTTATTGTCATGAAACTCGGAGAACGATTTTATTTTCTCTTTGTTTCTAGGAGGATCCTCCACTTGTTCTTCTCCTCTGTCTTCGCTTCTTGTTTGTCCGCAAGATAATCGCTATCCTGCCCGACATCAGTTGATATTAGAGTCATGTGAAGGTCATTGTCAGATTCAATGGTGGGTCATCGTGGTCGTAGCCACGGTCGCATCAATCGGTAGGCTTTGATGGAGGAAGCCAAGCACCGTGGCCGTAACGTCCAATACATAATGACGATTGAAAATTAACAAAGGCAAGTAGTAGAGCTAACCCAGTGTCTAGCGGCGTGAGATCGCGAAGATGATGAGAATTCAAATTGTGAATCTGAGTCTTCTTTCGAGAGCCCATATTATCGGAGGGATATGTTGGACCGGTGCCGTCGATAGAGGCGAGAGGTGAATATCGACCGTAAAAACTTCTCGCAGAAATTCGTCTTTCGTAGACTTTCGTTTTGGACTTAGAGTTAGTGCAGCGGAAAATAAAACGAACGAAAATAACGACAACACAAAATGCACACGAGATTTACTTGGTTCCCAACCCCCCAGGGTTAGTACATCCAAGGCCTAAGCACGGGAACACCCATCCACTAATAGTCTCCTTTCCGGACTTTCCGGAGGCGGTGAAACCAGTCTTACAGTGCACAGTTACAATCACAAAGATAGATTAAAAATAATTGCAGAAAATAAATTCAAACCAACAAGAGTCGAAGACTCGGCCGATCTGGAACTCCGAAGTGTCGCACACTTCCTCCCGGAGCTTCCTTGGTCGCAGAGCCTCGTCGTTAGCGCTTTGTCATCAGTCAAAAAGCTCAGAATGAATCTTGGAAGTTGTGTCTTGAGCTGGGGGGTCAAAGCCCCTTTTATAGTCTTCATTGGGGCGCTTGTGATGAATGGGGCGCCTCACAGGGCTTGGTCAAAGCTTATCTCCACGCCGAAGTCGCAGCAGCAGATAACTCTTCTGACCAGGGCACCCTGTATCATCGAGGCACCACATCGAACATAGGAGCCTGCTTCAATGAGGCGCCTGGGTCCATTAAGTTGCCTCCTTTAATGTGGGCGCTTGGGAGCCCTTTTCCAGCCTCGTTTGTTTGGTTGTTTGGTTGTTTGCTTGCTTTGTCTTCACTTTTAGGTACCTACAAGATACATAAATACAAGGCAAATACACATACAATCTTAGCCTTAACGAAATAGTTCTGACTTCGGATTTCCACAAAACCCTAGGTCGAACCGACGCAAGTTCCTACCCCCGGGATCGCGCCTTTCACCTACTCCTCTCAGGAGACGGTTGTCACCCAGTCCATTCGGGTGGCTTTAGCTTAGCCTTCGATACTCTCGGATCTTGAGACGTCAGAACCTCGACCTATCTCTACTTCTGTCCTTAGTCATCGCTCAGCTAAGTTGCTCAATCCCTCGGACCAAGACTTCGTGCCCAAACCCTAGGTCCAGGACTTAGGTGCCCAATCCCACGAACCAGGACTTAGTGCCCAACCCTCGGTTAGATCTTAGGTGCCCAGCCCTTGGTCAGGACTTAGTGCCCAATTCCACGAACCAGGACTTAGTGCCTAACTCTCGGTCAAGTCGTAGGTGCCCAGCTCTCGGCCAGGACTTAGTGCCCAATTCCACGAACCAGGACTTAGTGCCTAGGTTAACTAGGACTTTTCATCACTTTGGTCCACTTTTCTTCACCCACCCTTCCCTTGTTCAATGTATCACTGACTTAAGTATATTGTCAAACATTGAAACACTTAGAGGAGGACATCACTGATGCATCTTGCACCAACAATCTCTCCATTTTTGATATTTGATAATATCTTATGTTAGATTGGTTGAAAGGCTAAATTATAATCCTTGGGATCAAAAGAAAGAAAAAGAAATGATCTAAGTTTTGAAAACACATTTTGATCAATTGGGAAAGCTCTCTATCCTTTGGGAGAAAAAAGAAAAAATTTCCAGTCTTAAGTTGGCTCTCTCCTTTTTGAAGAAAACTTTTGATTTCATTTGATCGATTGGAAAAAGTAAAAAATTTCTAACTTAAGCAAAAAAATTTCTAACTTAAGCGCACTCTCCCCCTTTGTCATACATAAAAAAAACCGACAGAAATGCTTGCTCCAACAATAAAAAAATCATTTTTCCTTTTGAAAATCTAAATTTTTGAAGCATTGCAACAAGCTAGAAATATTTTGAACTTTTAGTATAATATGATAAATTTTAAACAAACGCACTCATAAAAGATTATGCAATTAAAACACGTTATGCATTTTGGACAAAAAAATTGTACTTTGGAAAATATTGTGCAGTTTATAAAAATATTAGTATTTTGAAAGAAATTTTGCAATTTTTGAGAAAATACTAGTATTTTTGAGAGATGCCTGGCTCTTTTTGAAAAATGCAGTACTTTTGAAAAATTTATGAGCTATGAAAAATGCAAGTACTTTTGAAAAATATTATGAGCTTTGAAAAATGAAAGTACTTTTGAAAAATATTATGAGCTTTGAAAAATGCAAGTACTTTTTGAAAAATATACGTACTTTTTGAAAAAGATTTGGCATTTTCGAAGAGTATAGGTACTTTTTGACAAATATTAGCAATTTTTGAAAAGTATAAATACTTTTTGATAAATATTAGCATTTTTTAAAACATAATACTTTACTTGACTTGGTTTCTTTTCCAGTCTGACACAATCCTAGGAAACCTTGTTAACTACAAGGACAATTTCCTAAGTGTCCTGGAAATTCTCCAAATTCAAGTAAGTATTATTTCCAAAAAAATTTGAAAGTGAAAATATGACAGTAAACAAATTCCTTATGTTTTTTTAAAAGAATTTTACCAATACAGTGCATGCAAATATATTACTTTCAAATGTTTAATAATTCTTTTAATTTGACCTCCCCTAAACCTGACCCAGTTCTTGAAAGCTTGTTGACTATAAGTACTCTTCCTCTGAGTCTTTAGGGTTTGGTTCAGACCAAAAGAATTATCTAATAGTTTCAAAACAAATAATTACCAAAAAAAAACTTGTCAGAAAGTTTTCTTTTGACTCAGACTCCCCCTAAATTTGACACATCCTAGGAGTCCTTGTAGATCATGAAGTAGACCTTCTTCTGTGTCTTTAGGGTTTATCAAAATCAAATGAACAATAATTTTCAGGAAGATAAATTTTGAAACCACAATTTGGAAAGAAGATACTTTTTAAAGCATAAGCCTTTTCGAAAACATAAGTGATAGTAATTAAAGCACAGTTTTCGAAAAATATTTTAAAAAGATTAAAAAGAATAAAACACTCCCCCTATATCCAATACCGTTTGACTCTATCTATGTGTCTTAAGGGACTTTAGTGTTGACCTAAGTGGCTTGTGTCTAATTGTGTAGGTCAAACAATTTTTCAAAAAGATATAATTTTGAAAATCTATAATATGTATAAACAATTACACAATCATGAAATCCATAAAAACATTATTATGTTGAAGTACTATTTTGAAAATAGATTTTTAGAAAAATATTCTAAGAGTTTTGGAAAATAATTTTGAAAAATATATTTCAATTTATTCGTCCTTAACATCTCACCCATTCTGGATGTCTCAATACAAGCAAGCAAGATTGTCTTATGGGTGTATTGTGAGATGTTTGAATCATTTTTCTTAATTTATTGTTAAATCTAAGATATAATCGAAACTTGTGTTAGATTCAAATATATCAAATAGTAAAGTGAATTTGATTTTTGGTAATCGACTTCCAGGTCTTGGCGAGACACAGAGGCCTTCTTTGGCCATAGCCTTATTGGAGCAACAACCCTTTCCTTGATAAAGCCTTTTATCGAAAATTCATTTTCAAACTACTTCTTGAAAAATTTTGGTCTAACTAGTTTAGGTTTTGGATCGGTAGCTTCGGCTAGTTCTACCAGACCAAACAGACCAAGTAGGGTACGTCTTACCTTACTTGACCTTATTAGAAGGGCTTCCCTAACGTACTATCATCTCACCTCCACCTAATACTAGGTTGTTCAAGTTTCAACTATTCTTTTTCCTATAAGCGTTCTAAGTTATGCATAAATTTAAATATGAATGTCATGACATATGTTTAAAAAAAATAGCAGATGCATGGCATGACAGTTATGCATGAGTCAAACAATTCAAATCATTTTACTTAAGTTTCTAATAATGTATCAAATTCCCGATTTGATACATGTCGTGTGAACACGTGAATATGCCAACCCACTTTGACATATTTATTGTTACTTAGTTAGGGGTTTCAATTGGGTAGGATTTTATTTGGTTACAGTTTAAGTTATTTAAGAATTAATTGGATTTAAGTTGAATTAATTAATATTTAATTAAATTGATTAAGAATTAATTATGTTTTAATTGAATTAGATTAATTAGGAATTAATTGAGGTTGAAAAAGATTAAGATTTAATTGAATTAGATTAATTAGGAATTAATTGAGGTTGAAAAAGATTAATTAATGGTTGAAATAATTAAAGATTAATTAAGATTGGATAATTAAGGTTGAAATGATTAATTAATAGTTATGAGTTTAATGTTATCATTTTCATTATTTCGAAAATTTCCGATTGATTTACTATTTCTGCTTTATTCAATTTTTTGAATTTTTTTAACAATTTTGATTTATTTGACTTTTTGTGAACTTTATTAACTAAAGTCTTAATCCTAGAAAATTCATTTTCCTCCTCATCCTCATCATCAAAATCATATCCTTCTATATCTTCATAGTAGGTGGAGTAATTTGGGTCACTAGTTAATGTTTTATAATAATTATTTTCAGGATTATCCAAGAAAATAATTAAATGATTATCCAAAGATATTTTAATTTCAATATCCTCAAAGTTATCCTCAGAAATATCTTCAATACTTTTAGGATTAATCTCAAAATTTTCAGAATTAATTTCAGAATTATCATTAACATTTTCAAATTTGATTTCATACATAATAGTAAAATTATCACAATTAATTTCAGAATTAATTTTATCAGAATTAATTTTAGCATTATCAGTAATAATATCAGAATTAATTTTTGCATTATCAAAAAAATTATCAGAATTAATTTTAGCATTATCAGTAAAATTATCAGATTAATTTTAACATTATCAGTAAAATTTTCAAAATTAATTTTAGCATTATTAGAAAAATTATCAGAATTAATTTTAGCATTATCAGTAAAATTATCATAATTAATTTTTAAAATTATTGAATTGGTATTAAGGATTAAGCAGTTAATTTCTGATATTTTAACCATATCCACATTTTGTAACTGGTCATGCAAGATATTTATTTGACGATGCAATAATTCTAATTTATCAGAAAAATTATCTAAATTATCTACATAGGATAGTGCAGGAATTTGAAAAATTTTTGGAATGTAAATTTTGCGTACCTTTGCCGGACACTTATTTTTGTAGTGTCCGTACTTTTCGCATTTGAAGCACCGTATTTGACTTTTATCCCTCCGGACTCCGGGCGCTGGTACCTCCTTTGCTTCCGGTGATGAACGAGTCTTTCAAGTAGGACACTGATTTTTATAGTGTCCTCTCTCCCTGCACTTAAAACATATAATATGTAATTTAAAAACTGACATTTAAAATAAAATATACCTGATTCACCCCTGGGCTCCCCCTCAACTCCTGGTGTCTTTGCTCCATCGGCTGTTAGTCCGGTGAAGAGCGTCCAGGCTCTGATACCACTTGTTGGACTGGTGCCGTTGATAAAGGGGGTGTGAATATCGGCCGTAAAAACTTCTCGCGGAAATTCGTCTTTCGTAGACTTTCGTTCTGGACTCAGAGTTAGTGCAGCGGAAAATAAAACGAACGAAAATAATGACAGCACAAAATGCACACGAGATTTACTTGGTTCCCAACCTCCCAGGGTCAGTACATCCAAGGCCTAAGCACGGGAACGACCGTCCACTAATGGTCTCCTTTCCGAACTTTTTGGAGGCGAAGAAACCCGTCTTACAGTGCATAGTTACAATAACAAAGATAGATTAAAAATAATTGCGGAAAATAAATTCAAACCAACAAGAGTCAAAGACTCGGCCGATCTAGAACTCCGAAGTGCCACGCACTTCCTCCCGGAGCTTCCTTGGTCGCAGAGCCTTGTCGTTAGCACTTTGTCGTCAGTCAGAAAGTTCAGAATGAATCTTGGAAGTTGTGTCTTGAGCTGAGGGGTCGAAGCCCCTTTTATAGTCTTCATTAGGGTGCCTGTGATGAATGTGGCGCCTCACAGGGCTTGGACAAAGATTATCTCAGCGCCGAACTCGCAGCAGCAAATAACCCTTCCGACCAGGGTGCGCTGTATCATTGAGGCGCCTCATTGAACATAGGCGCCTGGGTCCATTAGGGCGCCTCCTTCAATAGGGGCGCTTGGGAGCCCTTTTCCAGCCTCGTTTGTTTGGTTGTTTGCTTGCTTTGTCTTCACTTTTAGGTACCTGTAAGATACATAAATACAAGGCAAATACACATACAATCTTAGCCTTAACGAAATGGTTCTGACTTCATATTTCCACAAAACCCTAGATCGAACCGATGCAAGTTCCCACCCCCGAGAACGTGCCTTTCACCTACTCCTCTCAGGAGACGGTTGCCACCCAGTCAATTTGGGTGAACTTTAGCTTAGCCTTCGATACTCTCGAATCTCGAGTCGTCCAAACCTCGACCCATCTTTACTTCTGTCCTTACTCATCGCTCAGCTAAGTTGCTCAATTCATCGGACCAAGACTTTGTGCCCAAACCCTAGGTCTAGGACTTAGGTGCCCAATCCCACGAACCAGGACTTAGTGCCCAACCCTCGGTCAGGTCTTAGGTGCCCAGCCCTCGGCCAGGACTTAGTGCCCAATTCCATGAACCAGGACTTAGTGCCCAACCGTCGGTCAGGTCTTAGGTGCCCAGCCCACGGCCAGGACTTAGTGCCCAATTCCATGAACCAGGACTTAGTGCCTAGGTTAACTAGGACTTTTCATCACTTTAGTCCACTTTTCTTCACTCACCCTTCCCTTGTTCAATGTATCACTGACTTAAGTATATTGTCAAACATTGAAACACTTAGAGGAGGATATCATTGATGCATCTTGCACCAATAGGATACACCTCAAGGACATTGTGGGCAAGAGGTGTTAGATGTGTATACTAAAAGACTTGCTATTTTTTTATATATAAGATCATTTATATTTTTGAAAAGAGAATCACAATAACACTAGATGCGTATTTATATTAGTATATGCATAAAAGTCCTCTACTTTGTATTGTAGATAACATGGTGTGTGGTGAACACGGAAGATAATGTTATCAGTTCCTTGCTTAGTATAAGCAGAGGCTCACTGCCGAGATGAAATTGGACAAACCATCAAGATGGTTGTAGTGTAATTAGGTATGGTTTATCTTGACCATAGAATTACACTAGTATGCTTTGTGTGCATTGAGTAGGACCAAAACCAGTGGTCATCCAATTTGTACTGACTTGATAATTGAATTAGACCTCGGATTATTATGGAGTACAATCCCTGAATCCCGACTAATAACGGGTATGTATAGTTAATATTTATTTATTTGATTTATCAATGAGCGAGATTTATTCTGCTAAATTGATTGGCCTAGTAAGTTGGAAAATAATATTAATTATATGATGTGCCATTGATTATTGACGGAATCCATGTCTTGGCGAGTCGGGATGATGATGCCCCCTTGATGAGCTCATAAGGTTCATCATGTTAAACCCTGCAGGTGGATTTGATCTGACATGATGATAAGGTTGAGTGGTACTAGTCAAGGAGGTAGAAGTTGATTAATTAAAATTGTCAATAATTTAAATTAATCAACGGACATTCGATATCATAAACACGGGAGGATGGATGACTCATAATAGGTGGAGCCCATATGAAAATATGGGGGTTGGTGAGGAGGTTCAATGAAGATCTATTAGTGGAATGGATCTTCATTAATGGATTGGTTTTAGAGATCCATTAGTGGGCCAAGATCCAACTCCTCCTCTTGGTCCCTACCTTAGCCCTATATAAACCCCATGGGATCATGAAACCAAGGCTTAATCATCCAATTAATCAACCAAAGGTCTCTCTCCTCTCCTCTCTCTCCTTCTCTCTCCTACGGCTTTCGGTCGGTGCAAGACAAGAGGAGATTCCTCTCCTCTTTTCTTCTTCCTTCCTTCACCATCTCTTGGCCGAAGCTTACATAGACAAGGAGGGTCCTCCTCTTCCTTTTGTTGTGCTCGATGGCGAGGGTGGTGTGGCCGGTGGCCGGCGGGAGGCGGCCCAAGGGGAGACTTGCGGCGGCGCCGCAAGCTTGGAGGAGGAGAGCTCTCGGCTGGATTTGGGTTGATGTGAAGGTTGTTTCTTTCCTTCATCTTCCTCCTCACCTTCCTCTCGATCGCTGTTGAAGGGCTGGTGGTGCTTGGGTGGCCCACGGTGGCCGACAACGCAAAGGAAGAGGGAAGAGTGGCCGGTGGCTAAATCCTAGATTTAGGGTTTTTGTTGGCTTGAGGAGAAGTGATTGTTTGGAGCCTTTGGTGATCTAGGTTATCGGTAGCTCGTCGCCCACACGACGTTGATAATTGCCATTTTGTTGATCAAATTAGGCTTTCGAATCCATGTTTTGATCCCTTTTTATATGCTTAAGTTTGTATTTACATTAGGTTTCATGAATTGTCTCTATTTTAGCTTTTGATTCAACTCATTGTATATTTGAGATATTTTGGCATTAAATTTGAATCTAATTTTGTAGGCTTCAAATGATCATGGAACTAGATCAGATTGGATCAAACTTGAGTCAGAATTGGATCCGGATCAAGATGATCTAGCATTGGATTAATATGGGCCGTCCGATCAAGAAACGGCGAGATCTGAGCTATTTGTCAACTTTTGATCAATCTGAGCTCAAGATAGAGTTAATCAAGACCATAGATCAAGGTCTGAGGTTTTGGTCCAAATTAGAGATCATCCAGCCGTTGGATCAAGCTTAAGAGAGTCTAAGCCGTCCATCCAAAGATCAGGGTAGTCTGAGCCACCCATTGTAGATCTGATCGATCCAAGATGAGGAGGAGCAGATCTTGATCATTGATGGAGATCTGGAAGATTTGGGTTCAATCCGAGACAATGTGACCGTTGGATGTAGCAAGGATGATCACAACCGTTCAAATTTAAATAGGATAAGTTTAATTGGAAATTCCCTCTTCTGCTCGAGCATCGTCGCCAGATCGCGAGTCTTCTCTGTTCTTCATCATTTTTTCGTCGTTTTCGCATATGTCTCCTTCTTCGATCGCGCGACCAACACCAGATTTGTTTGTTTCCAAGATTTCAGATCATCGAGGTAGTTTTCTTATTCAGTTTGCTAACGAAATTTTGCAGCTGAAGGAGCGCAGGTGAGGGTTTTGCCCCGATGTTCTGCCCACTAATTGATTCCATTGATCGCTGCTGTCTTCTTCATGCAGATGCAATCAGAGCAGTAGGAGGGGTTCTCCGAAGGTTACTGATAGTATCTGAGCGAGATCGACACTCGGCGTATCAAAGAGGAGGAGATCGCGGATGATTTCAGCTACTGATCGGACCAATTGATCGGGCAGAGACTTTACTGATCGGTCTCCAGACCGATCAACAGAGTTATTGATCGGTTCCCAATCCGATCAGCAGAAGACCTGATCAGTCCCGTGACCGATCAGGAAGAGCAGTATAGATCAATTCACAGCAAACTGAACAAGGGAGTTTTTCTTCATTGGATTTCAAGCTAGGGGGTTCCTAGTTGGACTTTTGTGTGACGGCAAAGGGAAGTCTTGACAATGAACTGATTTGGTGTTCAAATTTAGGATAATTTTGGTTTTAAGCTCTTATTTCTTCAAGTTGTTTTAGTTTGTTGCCAACTCTATTCCAAGTCAAGTTCTTAAGCAATGTTTGTTCTAGTTTTCATTATTCTACAATTAGTTCCTTGCAATTATTTCCCTGCAATTAGTTCTTAAATTTCAATTCCATCGTTTGAATTTAATTGCTCAATTGCCAAATAGGTTAAGTTTAGTTTCTGCAATTCATTTATGCTTTAGCTAAGTTCATTCTGTTTCATATTGTTGTTTCAGTCATATTCGCAAAAACCTCCATTTACTAGAAAACCCAAAACAATAAACGATACATTCAAGCTTGAACTAAACACTCTTAACTAGTCCTTGGAAAAATACGACTTGAGGCCCCTATACTACATTTAATTTTGTGAGCTAAGGATTTTCAACTTATAAATATCTAAATTTGAGGCTCATTCGTGACACTTGATATTGGGCAAGTCATCAAATTTTTGGCGCCATTGCTGGGACAACACCAATTGGGTTTGTTTAATTTGAGCTTGTGCTTATTTTCATATCCTGTGATACCATTTCATTTGCTTTATTTTTCTATATACATTTGCTGCTATTTTTGTTTGGTTTATGACTAGGACTGCAGGTGGTGATATTGTGGAGTTTGAACATGAGATAGAGAGAACATTCAGAGCTAGGAGAAATCAAGGAAGAGTTTCAGAAGCTATTGAAAAATATTTCTACTCATTCAAGCAGTCCATGGCAGAACATCAGTATTTTCAAAATTTTCAGCAGCATTTTCAGAATTTTCAGCAATCCTATTCTCAATTCCAGAATTTTTAGCAAGATAATCAGCCTTTTCAACCATTCCAGCAGCCTTATCAACATTTTCAGCAAGCAAATTAGCAATTCCAGATTTTACAACATCAAAATCAGTAAGGTTTTCAACAAAATCGACAATCTTTTCAACCTTCACAACAATTCCAGCCTTCAAATCAAAATTTTCAGTATCAAAATCAGAGTTTTCAACCCCAACAATTTCAATTTTCACACCCACAATTTCAGCCCCAAAATCAGAATTTTCAGAGCAATAATTTCCAACAATTTCCACCTTATTATCAATCCGATTTTCAGCAATTTCAATAGCCCAGTTACTCATTTGATCTGCCCCAACAACTTCATTTTCAGAACTCAGAGCCTACTCACAATTTTCAACAACCTAATGCTTCATTTGAAGGCCAACAAGAGTTCCTTACCAATCATGGAGGCTTTGAGGACTTTAGTGAGTTTAATGCACAACTTCAAGAACTTGAGGAGATAATGAAACAAATCATACAACAACTGCAAATTTTACTTCAACAAGGGCAATAAAAGACTGAGTACACTCTTCAAAACATTGAAAGACACATTGGACAACTTGCAAGAGGGATGAATCAAATGCAAGCCTAAGGATCGGGACAATTACCTTCTCAAGCAACTCCTAATCCTTAGAGGAATGCTAGTGCCATAACTTTGAGGAGTGAGGAAGTGGTTTCAAGTTTAAATTCTCAAAAGGATGATTTTTCTGAAGTAATTCCAGCAACTTATTTTTCATTTCAGAATAACCCCAAAATGGCTTCTACATCAGTTGATTGTAACCCTAGTTCAAGCCTAAGTCCTTCTTCTATTAATTTTACAATTGTGGTGGAAGAAGAAGAAGAAATCAGTAAAATTAGGGCATTTACAGCAGCTAAACCTATTGATGTTCCTGCTCAAGACTCATTTCCAAAAGTTTCGGTTCAAGTGGAGGAACCAAGGGTCCCTTTACCCTTTCCGCAGCACCCTAGAGAGGATCATTCTACCATGAGCATGGATATTTTAGATGAGTCAGTTGAGGAAGATTTAATACTGATAAAGTTTCACTTGATATTCAGAGAGAATATTCAAGTTCAGATGAGGCAGAGCAGGTATTAGCTACAGAGGCTGAAGATTTGAAGGTTGTATCTGATTCATTTTTAGTTGGGAACGATACTATAGGTGTAGGGGATTGCACTGAGCCCCAGGGATCACCTACATTGATTGACATTTCAGGAGATTCAGAGGATAGGTGTGAGAGTGTAGGGGATTGCACTGAGCCTCAGGGATCACCCATACCTACAGAGCAGTCACAGATAGAGTTGAAACCACTGCCAGAATCTTTGAAGTATGCTTATTTGTCAGAAAGTGAAGGGACTTGCATGGTGGAAGCAAGAACCCAAGAATCACCTCTTTTAGTTATATGCCCAACAGAACCTGAGCCTGAGGTGAAGCCTTTACCTGACCAGGAGGAGGCCATAGTTACCTCTACTCTTATAGAACCTTCAGGTATTTTTCAGCACGACAAGGTAAGTATTTCTCCTAATTTTTTAGGAAAATTAATAGAGGTTGTAACGCCCGCCTTTTTCCCACACCTTACAGTGTGGCGAGAGGGCGGCGTTACGCTAACATACATAGGCATATGAACATCTTAATGCAATGGAATAATTTTTTTTTTCTTTAAACTTATTACACATGCGTTTAACCATGCAATTAATACTTGAATCATGTATGTATAGCTTAACTATCATTCATGAACATGGTGACATTGTAACTTAGCATATTAACCGCATACGTAGCATCATGATCTAACCATTCCATAACTTATCCATAAGCATCATAAGTAGCAAGTAACTTATCCATTAGCATCATAAGAGTAAGTTATTCTTTAGGCATAACTATCATAGGTATAACATAGAACCTAATGAGGCGTTTCAAAACACAAGACATGCAATCAGTATAAATAGAAGAATCCTTTGCCATGTCACTGCCACACACACGTTCTTGACCTACAAGGGTAAGGACAGCTTCATCAGTAGTCCCGAACCGTGGACAACTTCATCGGTTGTCCAGAACCGTGGACAGCTTCATCGGTAGTCCAGAACCGTGGACAGCTTCATCGGTAGTCCAGAACCGTGGACCTTACTTAGGTCCGGTACAAGCCCATTCATAAAATAAAATAATTTCACATGCTTCTTCATTCATAAAACATACATGGCATAATCATTCATTCTTAACGCTCAACATCATCATTATGCCTTGAAGGCATGAACCTTATCTTCATTCATCATTTTCATTCCATATCATCATTATGCTCGAAGGCATGAACTTTATCTTCGTTCATCATTTTCATTCATAAAACATGACATACATACATAATTATATCCTAAGATATGAGCATCATCCTAGTCCATAAAGCTTGCATGACCATGGTACATAAGATAAACATGCATTTCATACATGGTACATTTCATCGAGCATGCATAATCATAATATCCCTCATAGAGCATACATGGGTAAGATACATATGAACATGATACATACCCCTTAGGTTCATGACATTCTACAGTACTTAGGTTCATGGCATTCATTATAGAACATGCATATACCTTCATACACATGTATCTATTTTAGGCATTTAACTGTTGGATCTCGGATGGCTAGAGAGGGGGGGGGGTGAATATAGCCAAACACTTGGACTTAGACACTTATCGAATTTCTTCACTCAAATTGATCAGTAGCACAGTGGAAGAAATAATGGAAACAAAGAAGTGCAGAGAACAAAAACAGAAAACGAAAGCAAACAAACACAACTAGTAAGATCGCTAACAAGGAGGGTTTACAAGGATCGGGGAAACTTGCCCCTACTCCTTGGCGTGCCCTTAAGATGGGCGATCCCTTGATCGTCGGCAGATCAAGTCCCGGTGAACACCGGATAGAAAGCAACCTCCTTCTCGGTGGAGTAACCTCTCCACAGCGTTTCAATCAATGATATGATTTTAAGCACAATGAAACACAAGAAAGATCTTACTCAGCACTCGCAAAGACAAGAACACAACAGGCTTCCTCCTGAGCTCCACCCAGTGACGATCTCACGCAAGAACCTTTTCCCCATGTCTTCTCGCTGTTGGACTCAAAGCCTCTTGTTCTTTCCTCCAAGTGCTCAAGCAAGGGATGGTTGCGTCAAGATTGCAGTAGCTTGCTCAAAGTGATGGAACTTCAGAACACGCAAGCCAGTTGTGGAGAACACCAAGGCGCAACAAGAACTCAAGCTAGAAACTGTATTTCGAACTCTGCATCAACGAAGCTTTCTTGCGCCCTTTTGTTTCCTCCACTCAGCACCAGGTGACACCATCTCCTGCAGCCTCCAGTTGCTTACTGCCAACGCCAGCTACCACTGAGCTCTCCCTGGACTCCCTGAGCTTCCCTCAGCCAAGCTCCAGTCAGCAACTCCAGTCTGCAGCTCCAGCCGTTGCAACCTGAGATGGAAAACGAACAAACCTGCTCCAAGGAAAGCCTCCATTGACCTCTCCTTGAGTGTTTGAATCCTTCCCTGTCACCTACAGCTTAATCAGATCATTAGAGCAAGCATATCAAACAGAAGATCAAGCATCAGAGATTAAGCGCTGAGAATCGGATACGTTCAGACGCGATCAGAGCGTCTGACAGTGCATTTTGAATTAAAGTGATCGATCACCGGACCGAACAGAGGGTCTCCTAATCGGTCACCAGACCGATCAGGATGGGTTCAGACCGATCAGGCTTCGTCCTGATCAATCCCCAACGCTCAATCAGAAATCGTGATTTCTTTGGGACTCTCCTGGATCGATCACCAGACCGATCTCAGGTTATGGATCGGTCACCGGATCGATCCATCCCTTTTTGGGGCGATTTCTGAGATTCACAATCCAAACCTCCTGATCGGTTACTGGACCGATCAGGGAGCCTCTTGATCGGTCACCAGACCGATCAGATCATGACCAGACCGATCAGGCTCCGTCCTGATCGATCTTAGTGAGGAACTCGCGAAGCTGGATCGTTCTCCAGAATGATCTACACAGTGAGCCAGATCGGTCACCAGACCGATCAGGAGCAGATCAGCAGGGGAACTCAACCTCACTGTGTGCTTCCTGATCGGTCACCAGACCGATCAGGAGCCAAGCAGTGGATGAAACGCATAGTCCCTGATCGGTCACCAGATCGATCAGGAGCCGCACAGTAGGTTCCCAACCTCACTGTGTGCTCCCTGATCGGTCACCAGACCGATCAGTCATTGCTGGATCGGTCACCAAACCGATCCACGATGGAGCAGCGTGCCAGCTTCCCTAATCGATCACCAGACCGATCCAGGGACTCAAACCTAGCCCTCCAAGCTAGGTTTTCATCCACCTTAGCCCTCCAAGCTAAGGATTTTTCACCTAACCCTCCAAGTTGGGAATTTGTACCTAACCCTCCAAGTTAGGACTTTTCACCTAGCCCTCCAAGCTAGGACTTTTCACCCAACCCTTCCGAATTAGGACTTTCCAGACCTAGCCCTCCAAGCTAGGATTCACTAACCTCCAAGAGGATTTTCACCTAACCTCCAAGTTAGAATTTTCACCTAACCCTCCAAGTTAGGACTTTTCACCACCTCTTCCGAATTAGGACTTTTCAACACCTAGCCTCCAAGCTAGGATTTNTATACATAGCATGGCATGAACATAAACATAGTAACATTCTAAGCATGGCATGATACATGGCATAAACATAAACATCATAGACATTCTAAGCATGGCATAATTCATTCATTCTCATGGCACAATTCATAAACATAGTGAACATTCTAAGCATGGCATAATTCATGGCATATCGTAAACATAGTGAACATGCTAAGCATGGCATAATTCATGGCATAAATCATAAACATAGTGAACATTCTAAGCATGGCATAATTCATGGCATATCGTAACATAGTGAACATGCTAAGCATGGCATAATTCATGACATAAATCATAAACATAGTGAACATTCTAAGCATGGCATAATACTTGGCACGAACATAAACATAATGAACATTCTTCCTATCATAACATATGAGCATCTTCTTAACATTATCTGTTGGTGCAGGAAGCACCAGATCGAACCTTGTTTTGATATTGGCAAAGGATTCAAAGTTAAGGGTTATTTGTTGTCTAACAATGCTGCTTGAGAGTGCAGGAAACAAAGTCCTAGCGAAGGGCTGCTAGGCACCTGACGATGGGCTGTCAGGAAACCAAGTCCTAGCGAAGGGTTGCTGGGCGAAAACCAAGTCCTAGCGAAGGGATGCTAGGCACCTGACGATGGGCTGTCAGGAAACCAAGTCCTGGCGAAGGGTTGCTGGGCGAAAACCAAGTCCTGGCGAAGGGCTGCTAGGCGAAAACCAAGTCCTGGCGAAGGGCTGCTAGGCGAAAACCAAGACCTGGCGAAGGGCTGCCGGGCAAAAGTCCAATTGGAGGATCCGGTTGGCACCAGGTAAATTCTCCCGAGAGGAGTAGGTGAGGACGCGTTCCCCTTGAGGGAACATTAGGCGTCGGTTCGACCTAGGGCTCCATTTTGGAGACCAAAGTCAGAACCAAGACAGCTAAGGTTGTATAAACTAACATAATATTTGCTGTTTTGGACTAACCCTGGATGCAGGACCGAAGGACTGTGTATCTGCAGCTCAGAGAGCCTCAAAGGAGTGAGGTAGTAGCTGGGCAGGGCGCCCCGAAGTTTCCGGGCGCCCCCAAAGTCAACCCAAGTCAGCAAACCAAGAAAAAGCTCCGACAGCAGCATTTCGGGGCGCCCCGGTTGTTCCGGGCGCCCCGTGCGCTCCGGGCGCCCCGCGTGTCGCGGGCGCCCCCAGTGCCATGCCGACTATCAGCTGCCCTCGCGAAGCCAAAGGATGAGGCTTTGACCGGTCAACCCGGGCGCCCCGCGCGCTCGGGGCGCCCCGGTCAAAGCTGATCCCGAAGATGAAGAGATCAGCCTTGACCGAAGCGATCACCGGATCGGAAGCCACGTGGGGGGCGCCCCCGTCGACCAGGGCGCCCCCAGGCCCTATATAAAGGGCCCTCGACCTCCTTCTTCAAATAATCAATTGCTTCAACACTTCAGCGCTCTTCTGCTTCCGCGACACGCTCCAGAAATCTTCCAACTCAAGCTGACGACGTCCCGCTGCTTCGAAACTTCGATCTACACCGGACGTCGGTAACGAAGAGCTGCATTTAAAGTTTACTAAACTGTTCTTGTTATAATCTGTCTTGTAAACTTTTACGAACTTATAGAATTGCCCGCAGAAAACGGTCAACGACCGTGGGCCTTGGAGTAGGAGTCGACTCAGGCTCCGAACCAAGTAAACCGACTGTGTTTGCATTGTTCTGTTTTTCTTTTATTTCCGCTGCGCACCCGCTCTTTTTAAATCCGAACGATTTGCGACATTCACCCCCCTCTATCGCATCTCTCGATCCAACATTATCATGGCATAGATCATTTGTTCTCATGCATATTTCTTAACATGAAGCGTAAGCATAAAATCTTATCATAATAGCATAATGCATAACATGAATGGAGGCATGAGTGGAATGCATATACATATATGGATGCTTAGTTTAAAATCATACTTTTCATGAACATACTTTTCATAAACATACTTTTTCATAATGAATGCATGGGCAATGCATATATATCAAAAGGATGCTTAATCTTTAAAAACATACTTTTCATTTCTTAAACATAATCATCAAAACATCATTTGGGGTCCCCGGCTTGTACCACATACATACATCATAGCGCGCATCCCTAGCAAGTCTGAGGTCGCGAGCCCCAACCTACTAGGGTAAGGACAGCATAGTCGGTAGTCCCCGAACTGAGGCGTTCTTAAGGTGCCCATCCCTGTTGCACAGCTCCGGTAGTGCCAGAACCATGGAAAGCTTCGGTAGTCCAGAACCGGGGCATTCTTAAGGTGCCCATCCCTTGGACCCATACTTCGGTCCGGTACAAGCCCATACATAAAGTAAAATACTTTTCATGTTTCATCATTCATAAGACATTCATGGCATACTTATCATAGCATAACTTGTTACGGCTCGGCCCGTCTACCGGCCCATTTACCGGTCCTCTCGACCGTCGTACCGTCGACCATCGACCGTGCCGTTTAGCATATTTATGCCTTAAAGACATAAGCATCATCTTTCATTCATCATACTTGTCATTCATCATTTTCATTCTTAGACATGGCATATGTACACATCATTCATAGAGCATGACATACATTCGTATTATCCTAAAACATGGCATATCATTCATAAACATGACATATCATTCGTAAACATGGCATATCATTCATAAACATGGCATATCATTCATAAACATGGCATATCATGCATAAACATGACATATCATTCATAAACATGCATATCATTCCTAAACATGGCATATCATTCGTAAACATGGCATATCATTCATAAACATGGCATATCATGCATAAACATGACATATCATTCATAAACATGGCATATCATTCATAAACATGGCATATCATGCATAAACATGGCATATCATTCATAAACATGGCATATCATTCATAAATATGGCATATCATTCGTAAACATGACATATCATTCATAAACATGACATATCATTCATAAACACAAATCACATCTTACCATAGGGCCATTGGGACCCTTACTTGAAATAAATCATAACTTTTACCCTATTAACCCTTCTTGTCCGAAACTTGTGGAGTCCCAAGGCCATGTGAAAATTCACATAATCACCATCCATCATCCTTATATCATGGCAACACATAAACATATGCTTGAAGTTAAAGACTCAACCCTAACCCTTGGGTCCTTGGGGTTGGCCGAACCATATGGGGCCTCTAGGGTACTCCAAAAATTCCCAAAAATTATACTTAACCTCTACACATCATAAGGGAACATTAAATAACATTATCATAATTTTTATCATAATTATAGACCTTTAAAACATGGTGGCCGAAACCCTTAAACTCAGGATTCTTAGTTTTTGTTTCTTTCATGTTGGCCGAAACCCTAGGGTGTCCTAGGTACTACAAAAATTCCCAAAAATTATACTTAACTTATAAACATCATAAGGGAACATTAAATAACATTATCATGATTTTTAGCATAATTATAGACCTTTAAAACATGGTGGCCGAAACCCTTAAACTCAGTGTTCTTAGTTTTTGTTTCTTTCATGTTGGCCGAAACCCTAGGGTGTCCTAGGGTACTCCAAAAATTCCCAAAAATTATACTTAACTTATAAACATCATAAGGGAACATTAAATAACATTATCATGATTTTTAGCATTATTATAGACCTTTAAAACATGGTGGCCGAAACCCTTAAACTCAGGGTTCTTAGTTTTTGTTTCTTTCATGTTGGCCGAAACCCTAGGGTGTCCTAGGGTACTCCAAAAATTCACAAAAATTATACTTAACCTCTACAAATCAGAAGGGAATATTAAAAAACATTATCATGATTTTTAGCAAAATTATATACCTTTAAAACTTGGTGGCCGAAACCCTTAAACTCAGGGTTCTTATTTTTTTTTCCTTTCAACATCAAATCCAAAAACTATCCAATATATAATGCTAAACATCATAAAAAATCATAGGGAACTATTATACCACAGGTGAGGGAGTCTTACCTTGGGTTTCTTGATTTTTCAAACCTTGGAAGAGAAGAAAGAAGACTTGAAGTCTCTTGACCACACCTAGTCCTTGGATCCTTGTAAGAACTTTAGATCTTGGGAGATGGAGCCTTGGTGGAAACTTTTCCAAGGGGAACTCTTCCTTAGAATTTCGGCTAGAATGAGGAGGGAGGAGGGGAGCAAATGCACTTGATGGTGAAGAGAAGTAACCCCCCAAACCCCCTCTTTATAGCTCCTTTAAAGAGGCAAATGAAGAGTCTCTCCATGACCCTTCATCTCCTTCTACTTCTTAACCAACCTCCACTTCATTTACTCATAAGTATTCCTTGGTAGGTGAGTTGGTTAAAGCATTCATGGTTGTACAAGAGGTCCAAGGTTCTATCCTTGGTCCATGCACCTTTATTTTTATTTTATTTTTCATTTTATTTAAACCTTTTCCTCTAATTTTCGAAAGTTCCCTTTTATTTCGAAAATTCTCCAAAAATCACCCATAATTATGCTAATATTCCTAAATAAAATTCTTTTATATTTATATTAATTTTACCTAATTTATATTAATTTTACCTAATTAATACCCATTTTTGAAGCCCATTTAAAGCTCATTAGTACCTAATTTCTCCATTAAAATAGAAAAATTAGGCTAAGACTTACCCATAATCATGCTAATATGCCTAATTAAATCCTATTTATATTTATACTAATTATTACCGAAATCCACCTATAATCATGGTACTAAAAAGCCCACATAAAGCCCATTAGTACTTAGTTTTCTCAATTTAAATGAGAAAACATGGATTTTCTAGGCCAAAGTTCTCCTTAATATTTCTAGGTCCCTTGAAAAATTATTTAAATATGCTTAATATTTTAAGAAAATATTAAGAGAATTTTCTGGGTCGTTACAATCCCCCATACCTCGTGAAAGTTCATCCTCGAACTTAGAATAACTCCGGGTACTTGCGCCTCATCTCGTCCTCGCGCTCCCAAGTAGCTTCTTCGAACCGTTGACTTTGCCATAGGACCTTGACTAAGGGCACTTCCTTACTCCTCAGCATCTTGACTTCCCTATCCAAAATCTGGATGGGTCTGCTCTCATAGCTTAGGTCCTCTTGCACTTGCACCGTCTGTGGCTCGATCACTTGGTCCATATTTGGGATACACTTTTTCAGCAGGGACACATGGAATACATTATGGATAGCTGACATCTCTTGAGGCAGCTCCAGCTCATATGCCACCTTACCGACTCTTTCAGAATCAGGTACGGCCCCACATAGCGCGGACTTAGTTTTCCTTTCTTCCCAAATCTGGTCACTCCCTCCATAGGAGCCACTTTGAGAAATACCCAATCTCCAACATCAAACTCCAGGGGTCTACGCCGGACATCGGCATAACTCTTCCGGGTCGCTGATGTTCTGCCTTTACTTGCTGGCAGGTTAGGCATGTACCAACATGCTGCGCCACATCTCTCTTCATGTCGGACCACCAGAATTTCTCCCTCAGGTCTTGATACATTTTGGTGGATCCCGGGCGCATCGAATAAGGGAAAATTCTTCCACTCAAGGAACCGATAATATTACTAACATGATTATGTGTACTTTATTCACGGCTTCTTAATTGCTTATATCCTTGATGATATAAGTGACATACATGATTGTCATAATTGAGCTAGTGTCATTACTAGCCCTATGATGTAATTATATGCAAATATCATAATTATATACTTATTATAATTATGGGTAAACATAATAATAGTATGGTTCCAAAATATTAGTTCACAACATGAGCTATGAATTATATTAGTTAATGGTTATTATATGATAAGTGAGATCATATTTATTATATCACCATAAAATAACTTAAGGTAATCTTATATATTATATATAAGATAATAGTGAAACATAGTTGATAATACTAATATTTATAATTAGTATGAAAATATAGTGGACACATAATCTATAATAGGTGTTAATATAATTAGGACACTACCCTATGCGTATCATTTTAGGTTATACCGTATGACTTATACCATTAACTATATTAGTATTAGTATAACGGAACTAATACTATACGCTAACATAGGTGAGAGTATTATAATCTTATGTATGTAGGTATCATATAATTCCCTACATGAGACTATAGGTTATACATAATATCATAAACTATAATTACTTATCATATAAATTATAGGTATAATACCTATAATTTCTTATGGAATAATATGTATAGGTAATAACTTATAGGTTGAGATGATACATGTCAACCTGTATGTAGGCTCATATTAAGAACCTATATGATAGGTGAATTATGACAATACTTATATGATAAGGAATTAGTATTATAATTATATTTCTAATAATCTGATATTAGTACACCCTCTCATATTATTACCATTCGCTTTATATGATATAATATAATTATGTTATATGATTGATAACTAATATACTGTACAGGTTATATAACATTATGTTAATACTAGGTTCACCTTAATTACTAATATTACGATGGCGCTCAATTACTACCCTGTTTATGAACAAAGGTTGAGTCACACTTATGACTAATTGTATTATGACTAACTTAGACCC
The DNA here is from genome assembly GCA_024364735.1 of Boesenbergia rotunda. Taxonomy (NCBI): domain Eukaryota; kingdom Viridiplantae; phylum Streptophyta; class Magnoliopsida; order Zingiberales; family Zingiberaceae; genus Boesenbergia; species Boesenbergia rotunda. The sequence continues at coordinate 728,398 of JAGFNQ010000793.1, read as the reverse complement.
AAGATATAAGGTAGGATACTTATACATGATTGTCTTATGATGTGACCTAAAATAGGTTATAATATAAGGTATATTGAGCATCAGGTCAGGCGATGAAGTAGTCTCGTTAAGTCGGTTACTCTGTCTTCTAGCCATACTTTTCTTCATAAAAGATAAGTATGGTCAATATCAGTTTCTTTTCTACCCCTATATCATTTTAAATATTTAATTCCTAAAATAAGATAAAGTATCATTCATCGTTACATATCGTAACGTACATTTCATCATAAATATCATTCATACTGGCATACCTTAAAATCATAAAACATCTTCCTACTATAAGATATGTAAAGAGGTACTTACTTGGAAGCTGCAGGAAGAGGGCTTGATGTGTATGTAGTGAGATGGTTACTGCTCTGATACCAACCTGTAACGCCCGCTTTTTTTTTCCTAAGCGGCGTTACGTTAACATGCTCAGGGCATGTAGACATCATAAGGCAGCGGAATAACTTAACTTATACATGCCCTGTTACCATTCTTAACTTATTGACATGGGAACCTTAGCATATTAACTTTGAACTTAAGCATCATATCATGTCTCACATAACATCATATCATAAGGTTCCGTAAGTCATCATTCAAACACATAAGTAAACATATAGTTCCTGGGCCAAGTCACTACGACACACATGCGTTCTTGCCCTCCTGCTGCTTCCTTCATTATCCCCTTGAATGATCTGCGGTATAAGGAAATAAGACTATAAGCACACAGGCTTAGTAAGACTCTTTCCTACTCACAAAACCATTCATCATTCATCATCTCATAATGAGCACATAAAACATTGACATACTTGGTGCTCTACTTAGAACATAACATCTTGCATCACTTATCGTATACATAGCATGGCATGAACATAAACATAGTAACATTCTAAGCATGACATGATACATGGCATAAACATAAACATCATAGACATTCTAAGCATGGCATAATTCATTCATTCTCATGGCACAATTCATAAATATAGTGAACATTCTAAGCATGGCATAATTCATGACATATCGTAAACATAGTGAACATGCTAAGCATGGCATAATTCATGGCATAAATCATAAACATAGTGAACATTCTAAGCATGGCATAATTCATGGCATATCGTAACATAGTGAACATGCTAAGCATGGCATAATTCATGGCATAAATCATAAACATAGTGAACATTCTAAGCATGGCATAATACTTGGCACGAACATAAACATAATGAACATTCTTCCAATCATAACATATGAGCATCTTCTTAACATTATCATGGCATAGATCATTTGTTCTCATGCATATTTCTTAACATGAAGCGTAAGCATAAAATCTTATCATAATAGCATAATGCATAACATGAATGGAGGAATGAGTGGAATACATATACATATATGGATGCTTAGTTTAAAATCATACTTTTCATGAACATACTTTTCATAAACATACTTTTTCATAATGAATGCATGGGCAATGCATATATATCATAAGGATGCTTAATCTTTAAAAACATACTTTTCATTTCTTAAACATAATCATCATAACATCATTTGGGGTCCTCGGCTTGTACCACATACATACATCATAGCGCGCATCCCTAGCAAGTCCGAGGTCGCGAGCCCCAACCTACTAGGGTAAGGACAGCATAGTCGGTAGTCCCCGAACCGAGGCGTTCTTAAGGTGCCCATCCCTGTTGCACAGCTCCGGTAGTGCCAGAACCGTGGACAGCTTCGGTAGTCCAGAACCGGGGCGTTCTTAAGGTGTCCATCCCTTGGACCTATACTTCGGTCCGGTACAAGCCCATACATAAAGTAAAATACTTTTAATGTTTCATCATTCATAAGACATTCTTGGCATACTTATCATAGCATAACTTGTTACGGCTCAGCCCGTCTACCGGCCCATTTACCGGTCCTCTCGACCGTCGTACCGTCGACCATTGACCGTGCCGTTTAGCATATTTATGCCTTAAAGACATAAGCATCATCTTTCATTCATCATACTTGTCATTCATCATTTTCATTCTTAGACATGGCATATGTACACATCATTCATAGAGCATGACATACATTCGTATTATCCTAAAACATGGCATATCATTCATAAACATGGCATATCATTCGTAAACATGGCATATCATTCATAAACATGGCATATCATGCATAAACATGGAATATCATTCATAAACATGGCATATCATTCGTAAACATGGCATATCATTCATAAACATGGCATATCATTCATAAACATGACATATATTCATAAACATGGCATATCATTCATAAACATGACATATCATGTATAAACATGGCATATCATTCATAAACATGGCATATCATTTGTAAACATGGCATATCATTCATAAACATGGCATATCATTCATAAACACAAATCACATCTTACCATAGGGCCATTGGGACCCTTACTTGAAATAAATCTTAACTTTTACCCTATTAACCCTTCTTGGCCGAAACTTGTGGAGTCCCAAGGCCATGTGAAAATTCACATAATCACCATCCATCATCCTTATATCATGGCAACACATAAACATATGCTTGAAGTTAAAGACTCAACCCTAACCCTTGGGTCCTTGGGGTTGGCCGAACCATATGGGGCCTCTAGGGTACTCCAAAAATTCCCAAAAATTATACTTAACCTCTACACATCATAAGGGAACATTAAATAACATTATAATGATTTTTAGAATAATTATAGACCTTTAAAACATGGTGGCCGAAACCCTTAAACTCAGGATTCTTAGTTTTTGTTTCTTTCATGTTGGCCGAAACCCTAGGGTGTCCTAGGGTACTCCAAAAATTCCCAAAAATTATAATTAACTTATAAAAATCATAAGGGAACATTAAATAACATTATCATAATTTTTATCATAATTATAGACCTTTAAAACATGGTGGCCGAAACCCTTAAACTTAGGGTTCTTAGTTTTTGTTTCTTTCATGTTGGCCGAAACCCTAGGGTGTCCTAGGGTACTCAAAAAATTCCCAAAAATTATACTTAACTTATAAACATCATAAGGGAACATTAAATAACATTATCATGATTTTTATCATAATTATAGACCTTTAAAACATGGTGGCCGAAACCCTTAAACTCAGGGTTCTTAGTTTTTGTTTCTTTCATGTTGGCCGAAACCCTAGGGTGTCCTAGGGTACTCCAAAAATTCCCAAAAATTATACTTAACCTCTACACATCAGAAGGGAACATTAAAAAACATTATCATGATTTTTAGAATAATTATAGACCTTTAAAACTTGGTGGCCGAAACCCTTAAACTCAGGGTTCTTAGTTTTTTTTCCTTTCAACATCAAATCCAAAAACTATCCAATATATCATGCTAAAAATCATAAAAAATCATAGGGAACTATTATACCACAGGTGAGGGAGTCTTACCTTTTGTTTCTTGATTTTTCGAACCTTGGAAGAGAAGAAAGAAGACTTGATGTCTCTTGACCACACCTAGTCCTTGGATCCTTGTAAGAACTTTAGATCTTGGGAGATGGAGCCTTGGTGGAAACTTTTCCAAGGGGAACTCTTCCTTAGAATTTCGGCTAGAATGAGGAGGGAGGAGGGGAGCAAATGCACTTGATGGTGAAGAGAAGTAACCCCCCAAACCCCCTCTTTATAGCTCCTTTAAAGAGGCAAATGAAGAGTCTCTCCATGACCCTTCATCTCCTTCTGCTTCTTAACCAACCTCCACTTCATTTACTCATAAGTATTCCTTGCTAGGTGAGTTGGTTAAAGCATTTATGGTTGTACAAGAGGTCCAAGGTTCAATCCTTGGCCCATGCACCTTTATTTTTATTTTATTTTTCATTTTATTTAAACCTTTTCCACTAATTTTTGAAAGTTCCCTTTTATTTCGAAAATTCTCCAAAAATCACCCATAATTATTCTAATATTCCTAAATAAAATTATTTTATATTTATATTAATTTTACCTAATTTATATTAATTTTACCTAATTAATACCCATTTTTGGAGCCCATTTAAAGCTCATTAGTACCTAATTTCTCCATTAAAATAGAAAAATTAGGCTAAGACTTACCCATAATCATGCTAATATGCCTAATTAAATCCTATTTATATTTATACTAATTATTACCGAAATCCACCTATAATCATGGTACTAAAAAGCCCACATAAAGCCCATTAGTACTTAGTTTTCTCAATTTAAATGAGAAAATATGGATTTTCTAGGCCAAAGTTCTCCTTAATATTTCTAGGTCCCTTGGAAAATTATTTAAACATGCTTAATATTTTAAGAAAATATTAAGAGAATTTTCTGGGTCATTACAGAGAGAGATATCTCCCCCATATATACAAGGGGCGGAGTGTTTACTCCACCATCATCCTGTCCACTCGGTTACTTAGGAGTAGTGATGGTAGAATGCTGACAGTGTCACAGCTCTACCCACTCACCCGACACAGTATCGCCTGTCTCGGTGGCTTGACTAGAGTTAGGGAGTGACCTTGACATTGCATCATGTACATATGTTGCTTTGTGCATTGATTGTGTTTGTTACATTTACTTGCTGCACTTGTTTGACATGCACATACAGGAGGTACTTTTGGTATGGTTTGTTGACCTTGCACTTGCTCGTATAGTACGAGTCCTATTATGATAATGATAGACTGATTTTTGGTATGTACAGTCTTTTATTATTTTAGTTATGCATACCTCTGATATTATTATGGAAACTGTATCCTGTTGCTTCTTAATAGTTGTTTTAGCTACTTTCCTACCATGCATATCTTTCTATATACCCGCAGAGTCTACTTGGACTCACCACCCGTCGTAATATTTTTGTTTCAGGTTGATAGCTCGCCGAAGGAGCCCAGTTGCCGGTCCTGGTCCCTACGACTCCGTGGTTGGGTGCTTCCGCGTTGGTTTTCGTTTTGATAGCATTCTTTATGCGTTGTATTCGTTTTTCATATACCGTGGGCTTGTATTGGATTTATTCGTACGGTATTGTATTTTTGAGTCCTCTGTTGGACTTTGTGTTTGTGGTTTTGCTACGCGCCTGCCAAGGGGGCAGCTCAAGTGAGTATTACAGAGTTTAGCATTTCGATATGTTCATTTCCATATGTTATATATCTGTTTTGAGGTCTGAGGCCAATTTATAAACTGCGTGGGTTTGTGTGTATGTGTAAATTGTCCGCCGGATAGGGGAGATGCTGTCCGATTTTATATTGGATCAGTGGCTCCATTGGTCTTGGGGCGTGACAGGAAAAGCTTGTCATCTACCCGTGGAGATAGAGCATAAAACTTATTGCGCGGTGAAAGCTTGCAACTTTGATGCTACTAAAGTGGGAGAAGAAAGGAAGCTTCAACTTCAAGAACTTGAGGAGATAAGTCTAGAAGCATATGAGAACTCAAGGATTTACAAGGAAAAGACTAAGAATTTTCATGATAAGCACATAGTGAAGAAAGAATTCGAAATTGGCGACAATGTTCTATTGTACAAGTCAAGGCTCAAATTGATTAAAGGTAAGTTGAGGTCTAGATGGGAAGGTCCATTTCTTGTGACTAACGTTTTTCCTTATGGTGTTGTTGAGATAAAGGATGAGGCTAATGGTTTTGTTTGAAGAGTTAATGGCCACCGGCTCAAGAAATACTTTGAAGAAGTAAAGGAGCTAGATGTGGATGGATTGGACATCAAAGATGCTATCTACTCAACTTAAAGGGGAGTTTATCTTTCTTGTATTTTTACTTCATTGTCTATATCATTTTTATGTTTTCTAGCAATAATTTTTTTTTTTACAATAAGTTCTTGCTAATAAATGTTTAAGTAGTGTAGAATGAATAAAAAGTCATTGTAGATATCATTTATTCCTTTTTGACACCTTATTTCTTGCATGATTTGGAATAAATGTATCCCTCTAGGTTTTCTCTATATCATTTTAGAGTCTCTTGAAAGCAAATTAAATTTGGTTGTTAAAACTTAGGATTTGAGCCAATGGATGAAAAGTCTTGGATGCTTGAGTACTTCTTAGTTATGGACTCTAAATTGATGACTTGAGATGAATTCTTTGACCTATTGAGGTCTTGGCCTTATTTTTGAGATACACACATGTGATTGTATTCTAGAACTTTCTTAGGTTCTTTCAAAACTATATTTATATAATTGGACCACATTTATAGAGGTGAATCACTTTGTTTCCTTTTCATATCAATTTTTGCAATATTCCTTGTTGATACATGGTTTATTCTTTTTCCTTCCCCTATTTTTTTCTTCTCATAACCATATTTCTCCATGGACTTGGTTGCTTTTGATGCTTCTTGATCTTACTTCGCCCGAGATGGTCAAAAGGCTAAGTGTGGGGGAGGTGGCTAGTGTTTTGGAATGTTTTGGTAAGAAGTGATGTATTTTGAAGTTTATTTTGTGATGACAATCAGTTTTGATGGATTTTAAGATGGAAATTTTGAATGTTTTGATGGGTCTTAAGGAATGAAGAAGTATCAAGAATGCAATTCAAGAGAAAAAAAATTCTTGCGGTAGAAGCAAAAGTGTGCCAATTTGATGGAGTAGTGTATCAAGGGTGAGTTGTGAGTATTGGGTAGTGAAGATTGCATTTGGAGCAATTTGATTCCTAAATGTTATTTGATGTTTCAAATCCTATGAGGAAAAATTCTGCTGAAATCCATAAGTTTATTCCGAAAGAATGCTAGAGTTTTGAAGTGTTTTGTGGCACCAAGTTTGCTTGTAAACTATGTATGATGTGGCACCTAATCTAGTTGATGTTTGCCACAATTTGATTCCTCCTATTTCAAACTGGAGGCTATGCGGCAGTGGACTAGAATTTGGAGTGGAAAATGTTCAATGAAGTAGTGCTTTGCTTGAAAAAAAGAATGGTTTGTAATCTAAGAGTTGCTTTTATTCGAGAGAAACTAGTATAGCTGTCAAGAAAAGAAAGGATTAGTACAACAAAGAGAAGGTCTGAAAAATTGAAACTGAAGTGGAGATGAGATAGTTCAGCTAGCACTACAAAGAAAGAAAAAAAACAGAAAAAAAGTAGCTGAAAAATAGATGAAAAAAAAAGAAGAAAAAAAAAGAGAATGAACATGAAGTGTCAGAAGATGGTTAGATTTCTGAATTGGAAGAGGAAAACAAGAAGCTAGCTGAAGATGTTATTGATTGAGAAGAAGCAAAACCCTCGGCAGAAATCAGTTTCAGAATTCAGCTCATGTTTCAGCTACTGATCAGACCCTGATAGGTCACCAATCCGATCAGGGAGGGGTCTGATCGGTCACTCTGACCGATCAGAAGGAGCTCAGTCCGATCCAATGCAGTCCAGACCGATCAGATGAAGGCCAGAAAGATAAGGAAGGGCCTGATCGATCTCTTGACCGATCAAAAAGAGCCTAATCGATCCCTTGACCGATCAGTAGAGGTTGAATCACTGAATTCACTAATTTCAGAGAGTTATTGTCTGTACCCTGCTCATTTTATCTTTGATTTCACTAGAGGATACAATCAAAGGGGCAAAGTACATTAGGTTACATTCTTGAGCATCCAAGTCTTCCACTTTCTTAACTTTTCCATTTTCTAAACTTCTATTTTAGTCTTATCATTACATGTCTCCTAAACTTGTTGAATAAGCTTTTGTAGGTGTGGATCCAAATCAAGAATGATGGTTGAGAGTAGAACATAAGCAAGCTTATGGTAGTGCAAGAACCATGGTTGTGTTGGAGTGAGCTCCACTTTCATCAAAACTTAGAACATAGGAAGAGAGTCACTTTAAAATTTTCCTTGAGAGGTTTGTGTGTTTAGTTCATCTCAATGAGTCATGAAAGATGAAGTATACTAAGTTGTTGACTTAAGGACAAGATACTAGTCCATTGAGTTTAGATTTTTGAGAATTGATAACCCTAGGTAATTTCTTTTCAATTGCTTTTAACTATGATTGAGAATAATCTAGGGGATACATGATTAGTTAGCTTGTGCGAGACGCCCAAGAGTAAGTGTGGGGGAGTTGATAATTACTATTTTGTCAATCATTTTAGGCTCTCAAATCCATGTTTTGATCCACTTTTATATACTTAAGTTTGCATTTACATTAGGTTTCATGAATTACCTCTATTTTAGCTTTGGATGCAAATCTTTGTTGATTTGAGATGTTTTGACACTAAAATTTGAATATAATTTTGTAGGTTTCAATTGACCATGGACCTAGATCAGATTGGGTCAGACTTGAGCTTAGACTGGGATCCGGATCAAGATAATCAAGAGATGGATTAATATGAGTCGTCCGATCAAGAAACGGGGTGATCTGAGCCATCTGTTAACTTCTGATCAATCCGAGCCCAAGATAGAGCTAATCAAGTTCACAGATTAAGATCTGGAGTTTTGAGCCAAATCAGAGTTTATCTGACCGTTGGATCAAGCTTAAGGGGAGTTTCAACCATCCATTCAAATGAAAGGAAGATCTGAGCCATCCTCGCAGATCTGATTGATCTGAGCTAAGGTGAAGTAGATCAGGGCTATTGATGGAGATCTGGAGAGTTTGGTTCAGATCTGAGTTGATCCAACCGTCGGATGAGGTCGGAACAATCACAACCGTTCAATTTCAAATGGGATAATTTAAATCAAACTTCTTCTCCGCCAAGCTCTGTCGTCGCAGGTCGCGAGTTCTTCGTCTGTTCTTCATCGATTTCTTTGCTGTTTTCTTCTCCGATCGCGCGGCCAACATCAAGTCCGAGTTTGTTTTCAAGGTTTCAGATCAATGAGGTAGATTTTTAGTTTAGTTTGTTTCAATTTCATCATTGAGAGGAGCTCAGGGGAGGGTTTCGCCGGAGCTCCGTTCCACTGATCACTTCCATCGATCGTGGCTGTGTTTATTGAGCGGGGAAATCAGAGCAGTAGGAGGGGTTCTCCGAAAGTTACTGAGAGTATCTAAGCGAGATCGACACTCGGTGTATCAAGAAGGAGGAGATCGCGGAGTTTCTCAGCTTCGGATCAATCGCCGCGATCGGACAGAGATGCCTCTGATCGGTCCCGTGACCGATCAGAAGAAGACCTGATCGGGCCAGTGACCGATCAGGAAGACCAATATGCGCAAGTCAATTGTAAACTGGTCTTGGGAGTTCTTCTTCATTGGTTTTTGAGTTCAGAGGGTTTCTAGCTCATCCTTTGTGTGACGGCAAAGGGAAGTCTTGATAATGAACTGATTTGGTGTTCAATTTAGGATAATTTTAGTTCCAAGTACTTATTTCTTCAAGTTGTTCTAGTTTGTTTCCCTCTACACTTCAAGCCAAGTTCTTAAGCAATGTTTTGATCTAGTTTTCATTATTCTGAAATTAGTTCCTTGCAATTAGTTCTCTGCAATTAATTCTCTGCATTTAAGTTTAGTTCTTTAATTTCAATTCAATAGTTTGAAATCGAATTGCTTAGTTTTTCCAATAGGTTTAGAGTAGTTCTTGCAATTTCCTAATTCGCTCCATGCTTTAGCTAAGTTCATTCTATTTCATACTGTCGTTTCCTTATCGCAAAAACCCCCATTTTACTAGAAAACCCAAATCATCAAATGACAACAAATTTCAAGCTTGAATTAAACATCCTTAACTAGTCATTGGAAAAATATGACTTGAGGCCCTTGTACTACATTTCAATTTTGTGAGCTAGGGTTTTCAACTTATAAATATCTAAATTTGAGGCTCATTCGTGACACTAGTTATTGGGTCCATCAGTAGTCCGCGTCCCTCGGCTCATCGTCTCTGCCAATGGTCCCTCAGATGCGCACACAAGCCTCCAGCTTGCCTTCATGCCACCCTTCACCTGAAGACATCAACCAAGTCCATGTGCACCTGCAAACCTGCGCACTCACATACACATGTTAGTCCATCAACAGACTCTAACTTAACCATATTGACCACACACATCAAAACCCATGATCCTCCAGATCATATTAGGGCTGATTGGCCCAACACTTTGCGTCTGCTTCTACTTTCTTTTTGAGTGGTCCATCCCACTCTGTGTATCCTTGCACCTCACCTTGTGCATTCTTGGGGATCTCCAGTCCGGACTGGATGATGATTCACATGCCCACCTGAGTTTTCAGGTGGACCTCCATCCTACTCTTCCAATAGGAGAAGTCTTCTCCTGAGAAGAGTGGTGGTCTGTGTGGGATCATTTATAATTGATAGAGGGGGGGGGGGTGAATATCGATAAAACTTCGGATTAAAAAAAAATATGTAGCAGAAATTTAAAACAATGCTAACACAATTTCTTTTACTTGGTTTGGAGTCTATATCGGCTCCTACTTAAGGCCTACGGTCCTTGACCATTTACGTTGGATAATTCTATATTTTGGAAAAAGGTTACAATAATTTAAGCATGAATACAAAATTGAATTTAAGCACTTAAACAAAATACCGACGATTGGAGAGGAGTTGAAGATCGGAGAGCAGCGGGTCATCGTTGGCGCTTGAAACTTGATCACGGAGAAATCAGAGCTAAGCGCTTGAGTATTTGCATTGGAAGAAAATGTTCTTTGGAAGCAAGGGGTGAACCCCTTTATATACAACCGTCCAGGGAGCCCCTGTTGATTAGGGCGCCTGACACATGTGCCTATCTGCGCGCGTCCTCATCCGCAGACTTGGCCAACGTTTATCCATTCATCTAGGGCGCCTGTATGCTCATGGGCGTCTCCCTTGCCGACGTGGTGGCTCAGCTTCGCAGACTACTGAAACACCCTTCTAGGGCGCCTGTATCCATATAGGCGCCTTTATGCTTAGGGGCCTGGGTTGCAGAGAACTCCAACCTTCGTCCCTGCAACCAGGGTTAGTTCCAAAGCAACAGTAATAGATAAATCAAGCATAACTTACAGCTTGCGCTGTCTTGGTTCTGACTTTGGGCTTCCCAGATGGAACCCTAGGTCGAACCGATGCCTAATGTTCCTTCTTCCGGGGAACATGTCCTCGCCTACTCCTCTAAGGAGAATTTACCTTTTGCCAACCCGCTCCTCCGGTTGGACTTTTGCCCGATCTTCCGGATCAGGACTTCGTGCCCAGCCCACGACTATGACTTATTGCCCAACCCTCAGCCAGGTCTTCGTTGCCCAGGCCTCGGCCAGGACTTATTGCCCAATTCCTCGAATCAGGACTTCGTGCCCAGTCCACGACCAGGATTTATTGCCCAACCCTCGGCAGGTCTTTGGTGCCCAGCCCTCGGTCAGGACTTATTGCCCAATTCCATGAACCAAGACTTCGTGTCTAGCTTACCTAGGACTTTTCCTGCGCACTTTAACAAATTCATTAGTTCTCGAAATAACCTTAACTTATGAACCCTTTGCCATTATCAAATCCCAGGTTTGATCTTGGTGCGTCTAGCACCAACAATCTCCCCCTTTTTGATTTATGGCAACCTAGTTCAAACGTTAAGTTAAAACATGAAAAGATAGGCATTTCAAACAAACATATTTATTTTTCCTCTTAAAAAATTATTTTTGGAAAACATACACTAAGCTCCCCTGAATTTGAGATTCTCCTCCTGAAGCTTTCAAAGATATGCAATTTTTCAAAATGATTAAGTGTACCCTTTTTGAGGAAAAACGTAAAAGTCTTTTTATGAAATAAAGATAAGCGAATTTTGACCAAGTATACTTTTGCAAAACTTTTGAAAAAGTTAAGACACCTTTTTGAAAGATTAATAAATTTTTTAGAAAAGGGAATTTTAACATTTCTTACTAAAAAAATTTTTATTTTAAAAGAAAAATATTTGCACAAAAATATTTTGCACTTCAAAGATTATTTTGTACTTGAAAAATATTTTGTTTGTGCAAGATGCATCAATGATGCCCTTCCCTAAGTGTTTCGATGTTTAACAATATGCTTAAGTTAATAACAATATGTGTTAGATAAGGTAAGGGTTAGTCAAAGTGATCAAGATAAAGAAAAGTCCTAGTTAACCTAGGCAATAAGTCCTAGTTCGAGGAATTGGGCACTAAGTCTTGGTCGAGGGCTGAGCACCTAAGGCTTGACCGAGGGTTGGGCACAAAGTCCTGGTTCGTGGAATCGGTCAATAAGTCTTGACCGAGGGATGGGCACCTAAGACCTGACCATGGGTTGGGTACGCAGTCCTGGTTCATGGAATTGGACAATAAGTCCTGGCCGAGGGCTAGGCACCTAAGACCTGACCAAGGGTTGGGCACGAAGTCATGGTTCATGGAATTGGGCAATAAGTCCTGGTCGTGGACTGGGCACCGAAGTCTTGATTCGGAAGATTGGGCAAAAGTGCAACCGGAGGAGCCGGTTGGCAAACTTCTCCTAAGAGGAGTAAGCGAGGGCGCGTTCCCCGGGAAGGGATCACTAGGCATCAGTTCGACCTAGGGTTTCGCAAGAAATCTAAAGTTAGAACCAATCATTAAGGCTATGATTATATATTTGTTTGTCTTGTGTTTGTGTATCTTGCAAGTACCTAGAGTTGGAGGCAAAGCAGGCAAGCAAACACAAGAAGGCTGGAAAACTGCTTCCAGGGCGCCCCCATTAACCAGGGCACCCCTAAGCTTCCAGGAGCCCTGGAAAGTCTAGGGCGCCCTAGACTGGAGGAATTATCAACATCGCGATGTTCGCGAGTATGGATGAAATTTTGACCGTATAGAGGCGCCCTAAAGGCTCCAGGGCGCCCGAGATGAAGCTATATAAAGGGGTTCAACCCCTCAACTCAGAACAATATCTGCTACAACATTCTAAGTATTCTGAGCGAAGAAAAAACACTAGAGACGAAGCTCTGTGACCAAGGAGGCTACAGGAGGAAGTGCGCTGCACTTTGGAGTTCCAGATCGGCCGAGATCGTCGACTTTTATTTGGTTTGATCTTATTTTACGCACTCAATTTACTTATCATTTTGATTGTAAACTTGAACTGTAAGACGGGTTTCTCCGCCTCCAGAAAGTCCAAAAAGGAGACCATTAGTGGATGGGCGCTACCCGTAATTAAGCCTTGGATGTACTGACCATGGGGGGTTAGGAACCAAGTAAAAACCCACTTGTCTTCTGTGTTGTTTATTTTTGTTCTTTCTATTTTCTGCTGCACAATAACTCTTTGTCTAGAAAGTACGAAAGACAAATTTTACAAAGAAATTTTTGAGTTGATATTCACCCCCCCCCCTCTATAGACGGTACCGGTCCTATAAGTGGTATCAAAGCTTGGTAGCCCTTCACCGGACTAACAGCCGACGGAGCAAAGACACCAGAAATTGAGGGGGAGCAAGGGTGAATCATGTAATTTTTAAATTATGTCAGTTTTTAAATTTCATATTATTTGCTTTAAGTGCAGGGAGAGAGGACACTATAAAAACCAATGTCCTACTCGTAAGAATCGTTCATCACCACCGGCTGCAAAGGAGGTACCAGCGCCAGGAGTCCGGAGGGACATGTCATATCCGCTACTTCAGATGTCAACAGCACAGACACTACAAGAATCAGTGTCCGACTAAGGTACGAAAAATTAATTTGAGCAATAATTTTTAAATTCGTGCACAGTTACATCATTCAGATAATTTGGATAATTTTTATGATAAATTAGACTTTTGCATAGTCAACTTAATATATTGCATGACCAATTACCAAATATAGATAATAGTAAAATATCAGACATTAATTCTTTAACCTTTAATATCAATGCAATAATTTTTAGAATTAATTCTAATATTTTATCTGATATTGTTGTTAAGGATAATGATAATATTGTTGATAATTCTGAAGATAATGATGAAATTAAAATTAATAATCCTTTAATTTCTAATATTTATGATAATGTTAAAAATAATAATATTACAATTAATAATTCTAACAAGGATAATACCTTAATTAATAATATTACTTTTAAATTTGAAAATTTTGAGGATAATAATGAAATTATTACTATTAATTCTGATTATTCTGAAATTAATTCTGATAATATTGAAGATAATACTCAATACATTTCTGAATATAATACTACAACTTTAATTAATAGTCATGAAAATTATTCTACCTATTTTGAAGACAATGAAATAATTTTCATTAATAACTCTGAAAATGATCATGAAGAATATGATTCTGAAGATGATGAAGAATTCAACAAAAATAAGGATATAATTACAAAAATAAGGATATAATTAACAAGGCTTACAAAAATTCAAACAAGGCAGAAGTATTAAACAAGTTTGAAAGCTTAAAAACAAATGAAAATATTAAGGAATCAGAAGTTTTTGAATTACTGAAAATAATGCAATTAGACCCACAATTACTATTTAACCCTGAAATCTTAAAACCTAATTAAATTCTTAAATAATTAAACCTTAATTAATTCTTAAATAATTAATTCTTAAATAATTAATTCTTAAATAATTAATTCTTAATAAATTCTTAAATAATTAAACCTCAATTAATTCTTAAATAATTAAACCTCAATTAATTCTTAAATAATTTATTCTTAATAAATTCTTAAATAATTAAACCTTAATTAATTCTTAAATAATTAATTCTTAATAATTAAACCTTAATTAACTCTAATTAATCCTAAATAATTTCAACCTTAGTTAATAATTAATAATTTCAACCTTAATATTTTAACTCTAATTAATCCTTAATTATTTTAACTTTAATTAATTCTTAACAATTTTTAACTTTAATAAATTCCTAACAATTGGTACTCTAATTAGTGTGTAATAATTTTAATCTTAATAATGTTTAATTTTTAAATCTTAATTAAAAATTCAATCCATAATTCAAAAGTCATACAAAATTCATGAACTTAACTCAAATTGATTACCTTCATGTATGAAACCAAATAAAATTCTACTCAACTGAAACATCCAACTAAAATAATATTAAATATGACAAAGCGGGTTGACATTTCGCCGGTTCACATGATATGTATCAAATCGGGAATTTGATACATTATTAGAAACTTAATTAAAATGTTATGACTTGATTGACTCATGCATAAATGTCATGTTCATGCATTTGCTGATTTTTTTTTAAATAGCTGTCATGTCATTCATGTTTAATTTTTGCATTATTTAGAACGGTTAGATAGGAAAAGATTGGTTGACACTTGCCTAACCTAGTACCAAGGTGGGTCGAGATGATAGGACGTTAGGGAAGCTTGGCTTAGCTAAGTGGAACTAGCCGAAGCTACTTCGACACATCCTAGACTAGTTAGACCAGAGTTTTTCAAAGAGTAAAATAAAGGTATTATTTCTTTAAAAGCTTTGTCTAAGGAAAGGGTTGATGATCCAATAAGGCTACGACCAAAGAAGGCCGCTATGCCTCGCCAAGACCTGGAAGCTGATTATTGAAAATTATCTTTAATTTACAAATTGATTAAACTCAAATCTAACTCGAGGTCAACCAGTCTATAAACAAATTGAGAAAAATTATTCAAGCATCTCACAATCCACCCATAAGGTAACTATGCTTGCTTGTACTGCGACACTTAGAAAGGGTGAGATGTTAAGGACTAATAAATTGACAAATATTTTTCAAAATATTTTTAAAATCTTTAGGTTATGTTCAAACCTATTTTCAAAATAGTTGATTAAACATAATAATGTTTTTATGAATTTCATACTTGCTTGATTGCTTACCTATAAATACTTTTCTTCAAAAAGCATATATCTTTTCAAAATTTGGTTGACCTACACACTTAGGCACAAACCTTTTAAGCCAAGACTAAAGTCCCTTAAGACACTTGATAGAGTCAGACGGTGTCAGGTTCAGGGGAAGTTTTGTTCTTTTAAAAGTTATTTTTCAAAATTTATTTATTTCAGAAATTATTCTTTTCAAAAATTCAGGTCTTTCAAAATACTTTTAAAAATATCACATTTCAAAATACTTTTTCAAAAAATGTTTCAAAAACCTATTATATCCTTCAAAATATTTCTTCAAAAATTATTTCCTCAACAATTATTATGTCCTTCAAAAGATTTTTTTCCAAAAATACTTCTTCATATACTATTCAAAATATCTTTCAGAAATTGTTTTAATTACTCTTTTGATTTTGATAAACCCTAAAGACACATAGGAAGTCTTATTTATGATCTACAAGAACTCCTAGAATATGTCAGATTTAGGGGGAGTCTAAGTCAAAAGAAATTGATTATATTTTTTGACAATTATTTTTCAAAATTATTACATAATTCTTTTGGTTTGAATCAAACCCTAAGACTCAGAGGAAGATCACTTGTAGTCAACAAGCTTCCTAGGACTGTGTCAAGTTTAGGGGGAGGACAAATTAAAAGAACTATTAAAAGTTTCAAAAAGTATTATGTTTTCATACACTATATTTTCAAAATTATTTTGAAAACATAATATTATTTTTTTAAATTCATCATAAAAATCTTTTTGAATTTTGGAATCAATTTGAAAATAATTTTTTACTTGAGTTTGGAAAATTTCCTTGTAGTTAGCAAGGTTTCCTAGGATTATGTCAGATTGGAATAGAAACCAAGTCAAGAAAATTATTATATTTTCAAAACAAATTTTTCTAAAATATACATTTACGGAAAAATCCCTAAGATACATAGGAATTTTCTTGTGGTCATCTAGATTCCTAGGATTGTTGTTAGACTTAGGGAAGTTCCATTTTTAACACATTTTTCATATTGTTGGTGCAAGTTAAGTACATAGTTTTTTTATATAATACTTTACAAAACAAGTACTTAGTTTCTGTAAAAAAAAAAGGAGAGTTTCAAATTTTCTTTAAAAAAATTATATATGCTTTCAAAGAATTAACCTAAGTATTTTAAAAAAGAGAAGAGAAATGATCTTACAAAGGGGAAAAAAAGACTTAAGTTATATTTTTTATCTCATTGCCGGTGCAAGTTTTTTTTTGGTGTTTTTTTTATGTGTGATAAAGGGGGAGAGAGGAGCTTAAGTTAGAAATTTTTTCATTTTCTCCCAATGGATTAAACCTAGACTTAACCCTTAAGACCAATTCTAACTTAAGATATTGTCAAACATCAAAAAGGGGGAGATTGAAGGTGCAAGATGGATCAATGATGCCCTTCCCTAAGTGTTTCGATGTTTAACAATATACTTAAGTTAGTAACAATATGTGTTAGACAAGGTAAGGGTTAGTCAAAGTAATCAAGGTAAAGAAAAGTCTTAGTTAACCTAGGCAATAAGTCATGGTTTGAGGAATTGGGCACTAAGTCCTGGCCGAAGGCTAGGCACCTAAGACTTGACTGAGGGTTGGGCACGAAGTCCTAGTTCATGGAATTTGGTAATAAGTCCTGGCCGAGGGTTGGGAACCTAAGACCTGACCGTGGGTTGGGCATGAAGTCCTGGTTCGTGGAATTGGGCAATAAGTCCTGGCTGAGAGCTGGGCACCTAAGACCTGACCGAGGGTTGGACATGAAGTCCTGGTTCGTGGAATTGGGCAATAAGTCCTGGTCGTGGACTGGGCATTGAAGTCCTGATCCAGAAGATCAGACACTTATAAATCTTTTGTACTTAAAAAATATTGTGCACTTTAAAGATATTTTAAAAGCACTTTCAGACTTTTGCAAAAAAAATTTGCACTTAAAATAGTTTTGTAAGAAAAATTTGCACTTGAAAATTTAATTTTACTTTTTCAAAAAAAATTATTTTTTACTCTCTTTTGTTTTACTCTCCCCCTTTGCCATATATCAAAAAAAATATACTGGTCGAAAAACAATTGCGAATCAGAGCCAGTTTATTTTGTAAAAATTCTAAACACATATTGAACCAATTCTAGTGAGTCCAAGCAACAAAAAGGATCAAACCAACTAAATTGAACTCATTCGAGTCCTGTCTAACCCAATTAGGTACTTACTAGCTGTTGTATAACAGCAGCTTTCACTAGGGTTAGTCAAGTTAAGTGATATGATCAAGTTAGTTTTTCGTAGCTTGAACACTTAGCTTGATTGCTGTTCAAATGTATTTATCACCCCAACTATTCTAGATCCACTGACTTAAAGCATCTTGAGTCAAGGCATAGACCTAAGCATCTCAACCTACTCTAGGTTATCAATCAAAATGTTCTAATGTGCTTGTGAGATGCTGGCTTCTAGATCTATAGGAGCATGCAATTCTAGGGGTAAATCCTAGGCTAAGTCCATTGCGTAGAAACTCTATTTTTAAAGGGGGTAATTTTTTGAAAAATCTAAGTTGGAAAAAGAACTTTAAAATTCAAGACTTAATAAAAAATGATTTTTTGAAAGATATGAAATACTGGTTAAGAAAAATTTTGAAAACTTAAATGATAATAGTCCTACTCTACTATGCACAACCCTAACTACCTTCTTAGTAGGCTAAACTCAGACTCAGGTAAAGGTTTGGTGAAGATGTCGGCTAGATTAGATTTTGGGTCCACATGTGTAAGTACGATTTTGCCCATGGCTACGTGATTCCTATCAAAATTATGTTTTACTTCAATGTGTTTTGTTCGGGAGTGATAAATAGGGTTTTTCGAAAGATTGATCGAACTTATATTGTCAATGAACACTTTAGTTTGGGCATAGTCTAGTTGGAAGTCCTTAAGGATGTGCATCATTCATAAAAGTTGTGCTACACACTCTCCTAGGGCAACATACTCTGCTTCAGTTGTGGATAGGGCAACACAATGTTGCTTTCTACTGCACCAGCTAACTAGACTGTGTCCTAATATTTGACAACTTCCACTTGTACTCTTTCTATCTAGTTTGCATCTGACATAGTTTGAGTCAGAGTATCCTGATAATTCAAAGTTAGAAGTTCTAGGATACCAAATCCCTATATTTAGGGTACCCTTTATGTACCTAAGGATTCATTTTAGGGCAGCTAAGTGAGACTCCTTAGCACAGGTTTGGTATCTAGCACACATTCCTACTGCGAACAGAATGTCGTGTCTACTAGCAGTTAAGTATAATAAACTACCTATCATGCTTCTATAGAGTTTTAAATCAACTGACTTCCCTTCAGGGTCATTGTCTATTTTGACATTTGTGGCCATGGGAGTACCTAAACTCTTAGAGTTTTCCATTTTGAATTTTTTGATTAATTCTCTTGCATATTTGGATTGATGAACGTAGTTACCATCCCTGGTTCGTTTTATTTGTAGACCCAAAAAAAAAAATTAGTTCACCTACCAAACTTATTTCAAACTCACTCTCCATAATTTTAACAAAAACTTTTGAGAAGTCTGAATTAGTTGACCCAAAAATTATGTCATCTATGTAGATTTGGGCTATAAATATGCCTTTTTCTAAGGGTTTAACAAATAAGGTTGAGTCAATTTAGCCTTGGTTAAATCCCTTAGAAATCAAGTAGGTTGATAGTCTTTCGTACCAGGCACTAGGTGCTTGCTTTAACCCAAAAAGGGCTATCCTAAGTTTGAACACATACTCTGTTAGGATGTATACTAAAAGCTTTGCCTTTTGGTTAAGGATACATCTACATTTTAAAGAGAATCAGAAATCACACAGTGCATGTTTATGTTTATATTAGTATGTGCACTAAACGTCTAATGCTTGGTATTGTAGATAACATGGTGCATGGTGTCGCACAGAAGATCATGTTATCAGGTTTCTTAACGAAGCATAAGAATGAGGCTCACAATCGAGATGGAGTTGGACAAACCAATCAGAATGGTTCTAGTGTATTCAGGTGTGGTTTATCTTAACCATAGGATTACACTAGTGTACATTGTGTACATTGAGTAAGACCAAAAGTGTAACACCCAATACTTTTCGTGAATTATTAGGAATTTTTCTGAATTTTCTAGCATTTTTTTTGAATTAAAATAAAAAGAAAAAAAAAGGGTCGAGCGGAGGGTTGATCCCGCGACCACAAGGCAAAGCAAGCCCGTAAGGGCGTCCGAATAACCAGAAGGGCGGGGGTATCAAGCACAAAAAGGGATGAAGCCAATTAATGTTAAAGGTAAGTTACGCTTTTTCATGAAGAGGTATTTAAACTTCCTCTTAAGTTGTGTTAAGACCCCATTAGGTTTTTGGAGGCTGCGCAAACAAGGGGTTTGGGGGCTGCGAAAACAAGGGAGAAAACAAGGGTTTTCTTCCTCCTTTTTCTTCCTCTTGAGTGGAGAACCTAGGGCTTCTTCCCTAGGACCAAGGAGTGGAGTTTCCTCGCAAGGAAGAGAAGAGGAGTCCTACGCTAGGTTTTTTCGAAATACTTAGTGAGTTTTCTTCAAGAAAAAGGGTAAGTAAATCACTCACCTGCAATAGAAGTAGTTTCGTATGTAGATTCTCGTTGTAGAACCGTAATTTTGTGATCTAAGTGCATACTTTGAGAATATTGTCTTATTGTGTGATTTAAGTTTCTAAAGAATATATGTTCTTATCATAGAACTTGAATTTGAGTAGGTTTGTATGTGTGATCTAAGTATGATAAGACCAAGTTCTTGAAAAGTCCCAAAAATGAGTTTTGGGTTAAGGGCACGCAAGGTGCTCGATGAAAGTTCCAAGTAAGAAAGGTAAAGTTTGTAGTGCAAAATTTATGCAAAAAGAAAGATAGCTTGATAAGTATAAGCATATTGAGTAAGAAAGTATTTTACTTTTGTAAAGTGACATGTACCGGGCAAATGAGAGGCCTACAGAATGTTAGAAGGAAGCTCTAATAGGGTGCGGTGGCTAGCTACCCCGAAACTTATTAGGGATGCGCGCATTGGTACATTGATACCATGGTACAGTGTCAAGGCCTGAGAAAGTTGATTATTATTTTGAAGTATATGAGTATATGTAAGTGTTTCAATTTTCTTAAGTGCATGTTTTTGTTATGTATGTTAACATGGTTATGTTACAAGCATGTTAAAGAGCAAGAGCAAAGAAGTTAATGTTTTAAAGTATGGAAATGTATAAGTATCAAGTCTCAAAAGAAAGCATGAGCATGTTAAGTTTGCAAGTGTTTTGATGCAAGTAAATGTTTTCAAGCATGATTGAGCATGATAAGTGTATGAAAGTTCCCATGTGCAAATATTTCCAAGTGCATGTATTTTGAAGCAAGCATTCTTTGAAATGAGCATGTTTATTATCGATAACATGGATTTGTGAGTTAGGATTTACTTACTAAGCAATTCGCTTATTAGTTGCATTTCCTTCTATTGCAGATAAAGGTAAAGAAAAAGCATAAGCTATGGAGACAAACGGGACTTGCATTGATGTTCAGTGGCGGCGAAACCGTGGAAGAGATCTTTGGGATAAGTCTTAGAGGCGTTTTGATTTATAGAAACTCATGGTTGATGTTTTGGATTGGTAGGATGTGATCACCTTATTTAAACTTTACATGGAGTCAAAGTTGGGTACAAAGTTAGTAGAGATTGCATGTGTTTTGATAAGTTTGTTAAATTTTGTAGAAATCCTAATTTCAAGTTATTGGATTCGTTTTGAGTTGTTATGATGCTTATAAAACTAGTATGGAGTTTAGATTTGGAGTTGTTTCATTATATGCATTGGAAGTGTGTGAATGGTTGACCCTTGAAAGGAGTTCCCAGGTCTGAAACTGCAGTTTTCAGGCGTGCCAGTCGACTGGTTCAGATACCAGTCGACTGCCCTATCGAACAGAACCTTCTGTTCGATGCACCAGTTGACTGCCAAGAGGTCAGTCGACTGGTGCTGGGTACAGAAAGTTTCTGTGGCTGACACCAGTCGACTGGCTATCTAGCAGTCGACTGGTACCATTGAAAAGAAAGTCTTGTAGGGCAGATGGTTAGTGCTTTAGTTTTACAACTAAGAGGTCTAGGGGTCAAATCCTTGCAAAGCAAATAAAATGAAAGTTTTTTTTAAAAAGAAAAAAATTCAGAGCAAGTTAAGGGAAGTCAAGTAGTTGTAACCTAAGGCTAAGAATAAGGTAAAGTTAAGGTTAAGTAAAAGTGACGTCCGCTTTAAGGGAGAGAAGTTAAGGGGTCGTCACAGAGTGGTATCAGAGCAAAGTTTCAACCCTTCCGCCACACTGACATCGAGCATCAATCCTGCCGCCTGCCAAGTAAGAAGTTCATATGTTGTAGTTTTGTATACATTTCATTATTGACTGCTAGTATCAGTAAGTGAAAGATGATAAGGAAGTATGTTAGTATTATTATATGCTAATATGTGCATGGAGATAATGAAGTAAGTTAGTAAGAGATAATGAGCTTTTATTTTCTTTATACCGTAGAGTAAGAGAATGGCAAGAGGACGCCCCAGATTTGTCCGAAATGAGGAGCAAGCTCCTAGAGAACAGGAATCCACGGAGTCAGTACCGCCATCAGACCTTCAAGGAGTGGTGGCCCAGCTTCACAGGCAACTTGCTGAACAGCAGCAAGTCATTGCCACCTTGATGGCTAATCAGCAGGCCACCCCTACTACCCCTCCAGTGACACCAGTGGCGCAAGTAGTGGCACCAGTGGCGACAGAGGTTCCCCCAGTACCTCTGGCAAAGGAAGTAAGACAAGAGGCATATCTGATCCAGTGGCAGAGACTGAAGCCCGAGAATTTTTCTGGCACAAGTGAACCATGGGATGCTCAGGCATGGTTCAAAACGGTGGAAAGTATAATGGAGCTATTGGACTGGCTTGAGGTGGAGAAAATAAAGTGCACATCCTTCTGCCTTACTGGAGATGCTAGGATGTGGTGGGAAAGAGTGAAGGCTAAGAGAAATGTGAGTCAGATAACCTGGGCCGACTTCGAAGCAGAGTTCTTGGAAGAGTACTTTCATATGAAGGTAACGAACAAACACTACGATGAATTCACGGAGTTCCGTCAAGGAGAATTGTCTGTAGATGAAGCCGTGAAGAAGTTTAATCGACTAGCTCGCTTATGCCCGGAGTTAGTTAGCACTGAAAAGGAAAGGGTCAGGTTTGTAACAACCCGGCCCATTTGGCGGCCCATTTGGCGGTCTCGACCGTTGACCGTCGACCGTGCCGTTACCAATACTAGGTCTTCCCACTCCTGGGCGTGGATTTTTGCCTTCCCAGGATTCGAACTCTAGACCCAGGCTTAAATCTAGTTCTTTGTGAATCCTGAATACCAATTGAGCTACAGCTCAATTGGTATTCAGGATTCACAAAGAACTAGATTTAAGCCTGGGTCTAGAGTTCGAATTGTAACGCCCCAAAATTTCCCATATAAAATATTATTATTAAATATTATGAATTCATGAATATGAAATATTATGGAATTCATGAAATATTATCATGTTATGAAACATTATGAATTCATGAATATGAAATATTATGGAATTCATGAAATATTATCATGAAATGTTATGAAACATTATGAATTCATGAATATGAAATATTATGGAATTCATGAAATAATATCATGAAATATTATGAAACATTATGAAATTCATGAAATATTATGAAATATTATGAATTCATGATATATTATTAATATTATGAAATATTATGAAATTCATGAGATATTATTATTATTATGAAATTCCATGATGGGCTTGGCTTAATGGGCTTGGATGTGGATTAGTGCAAAATGTAATAAAAAGAAAATGTAGAGAGGAGGAAGCAGAGATTGAACCTTGAACCTCCTAGTTGCACTAGCAATGTCTTAACCATTGTACCAAGCCATGTTTCTTGTTAAGAGAATAAGAAACGTGCTTGTTAAAGCTAGGGAAGTGAAGAGACATGTCTTTTCATGATAAAAGTATAAATAAGAGAGGGAAAGGAAGTTACACTCCTTCTTCTTCTTCCCCACTTCATTTTTCGAAAACCAAGAGCCCTCTCCCCTTCTTCAAGTTTGAAAAAAAATACAACCCTAGGGTTCTAACCCTAGGGAATTGGAAGGAAGAAGAATTCTACAAGGACCTTGCCCTCTACTAGAGCCAAGGGTCCTATAGAAGTGCTAGGAAGGAGAACACTAACCTTCCTTCAACCAAGGGCACCCTAAGATTTTAGAGAAGGAGAAATTCAAGCGAAAGGATGTAACTAATCCCCTCACCTGCATTACAATAGTTTCGAGTGCCTAAAATGGTTTAAACATAGGATGAAGCTCTTGATGTTTTCGGCCAAGAAGGTTTTTAGGGCTTGCGAGAGTTTAAACTACTCCTATACTTGCATATGTTTTTCCTCATGATGTGTGACTAAATAGATGATGATAATATGATGTTTTCCTTGTCCTTAAGCCCCCAAAAACCCGGAGTAGGCTTGCTGGAATTTTCGGTCAAGGACCTCTTTTAGGGCTTAGAGAGGTTTAAACTCCTAGTATGCTTGATAATGACCCTTCCTATGATATGTAAGATGATATATGATATAAATATGGTTTATTCATGGTTTTAACATGCTTGGAAACTAAGGTTTATATGCTGGAATTTTCTGTAAAGAATGATAAGTAGGACATAAGAAGGTGTAACAACCCCAACATGCCTTCTAATGTCTCCCCTATGATGCCTACCTTAATGTATGATGTTAGTGTAATTTTTTTCATGGTTTATCATGCTCTAAACATAGAGTTTATATGTTGGAATTTTCTGATTAAATATGAATGTGGGCTAAGGGGGAAGCTACAACCCCAATTAGGCACGCCAAGGATACTCATGATATGCTATGAGTAGTATAGGTGATAACATGTCTTCTCCCATACTTTTTCATGCTCTAAGAATCATGATGTACATGTCTATGTTTAAGCTCTTTAAGCACCCTTATGTTAAGCATGGCTTATGTATGATGAAATGCCTAAGAGATGCTTCCCTGTAAGTCGGGACTAAGAGCACTCTTCATGATAAGATAAGAGGCATGCCATGCTCATGATATGACAATGATGTGATAGGTTATGATGATATGCTTATGATATGATAAGAATGTGCTATGCAACCCCTAGGTCGACGGACTATGAACAGACCTAGTAAGAAACAAGAATATGCTATGCTTATGATATGATAAAATCCATGCATGCTATTTTACTTTGTATGGCTTGTACCGGATCCTAGCAAGGTCCACGGGTGGGCTCCGGATGCAGCCCCTAGGTCGACGGACTATGAACGGACCTAGTAAGGGGATGGGCTCCCGAGAAGCCCCTAGGTCGACGGACTATGAACGGACCTGGTAAGGGAAGCCCCTAGGTCGACGGACTATGAACGGACCTAGTAAGGGGATGCCCCTAGGTCGACGGACTATGAACGGACCTAGTTTCCCTAGTAGGTTAGAGACTAGCTACCTCGGCCTATTAGGGATGCGCGCATTATGTATGTATGTAAGAGGTACAAGCCGGGATCCCCCAATGATGATGGATGTATGTTTAAGTACCTATATGTATGATTTTAAGAAAAGCATATGCATGAACTCATCCTATGCATGTTTTCAAAAGAGCATCTTGCATTTGCATTTCTTGTCATGACTATATGACTATTATGCTATAAAGGTGAATTATGTTAAGTTCAAGTATGCTTCTTATGATAAGTACATATGCTCCCTTATGCTATGTTAAGTTAAGTGTTTTAATGCTATGCACTATTATGACATGATGTTTTCTCTACTTGATGGAACGTATGATTTTGTGAGTAGGAAAGGATCTTACTAAGCTATATGCTTATAGTTTCCATGTTTCCCTTGTACTGCAGAAAAGGGTAAGGAATGGATAAACTAAAGGGAGCAGCAGGAGGGGCAAAGATGTGTGTGGTGGTGGCATGGTGGAAGAAGATCTACTCATGTTTTATTTAGTTATGCATATGCTGAGTATTGCATGTTAAATGTTGAATCATACTTACTAAGTTGCTACTTGCAGATAATTAGACTCATATGGATATTTCATGCTCACTCTTGCTCATATACTAAGTACTTAGTTTATACTTGCTAAAGAACTTTAGTATTATGTTATCCTTCCTCATACTTACTCCTCTGTCTTAAGAAATGACCATGTGGCATGCTTCTATTATGCAAATAAGAATGTGAAGGTACCTAGCATGCTCTCCTCAATGTCTAAGATGTTTAAAAGGTTTCATGCCTTACATGTTCAAGTACAAGATTATACATGTATCATGTTCAAGTTTCAAGTTTCAAAATGCTTCCGCTAAAACGAAAAAAAATTATGTTCGCGTAACCCTGCCCTAGTGTGAGAAGGGCGGGCGTTACAGGTTGGTATCAGAGCAGGTCTGCCTTCCCCACTACACACACACATCAAAGCTTCATCCTGCCGCTTCCAAGTAAGAGATTCTAACCTCGCTTTATTTTATTGTCTGGACAGTAATGACATGTATAGAAATGAATTATGCTTGCATAACAAGAGAAGGTAGTATGAATTCTCACATTAGTTTATTTATCACCAGTATGATAGACAATGACCAGAAATTATAAGATAAGTTAACATGAATGAAACTTCCACTTATATAAACATATGTATATGTAGCCATTAATAATTATGAATTTGGGGTAAGAGGGTGGTTACATATTGTAATCACTAGGGTAAACTGTTGGATCGAGAAATGCGAGAGAGGGGGGGGTGAATGTCGCAATTCGTTCGGATTTAAAAAGAGCGGGTGCGCAGCGGAAATAAAAGAGAACACAATAACGCAAACACAGCTGGTTTACTTGGTTCGGAGCCTGGGTCGACTCCTACTCCAAGGCCCACGGTCGTTGACCGTTTTCTGCGGGCAATTCTATAAGTTCGCAAAGTTTACAAATAGATTTTACAATAAGGCAGAATAGTAAACTTTAAATACAACTCTTGTTACCGACGTCCGGTGAAGATTGAAGTTCTGGAGCAGCGGGACGTCGTCGGCTTGAGTTGGCAGCTTTCTGGAGCGTGTCGTGGAAGCAGAAGAGCGTAGAATTGTCGAAGCAATTGATTTCCTTTGAAGAGGGTCGAGGCCTTCTTTATATAGGGCAGGGGGCGCCCGACATGCTCGGGGCGCCCTCCACGTGGCAGCAGATCCGGCGATGCTCTAGTCAAAGCTGATCTCGTTATCTTCGGGATTGTTTTTGACTGGGGCGCCTGACGCGCACGGGGCGCCCGATTGACCGGTCAAACTTTATCACCGAGGCTTCGCGAGGGTGAGCTGGAGCCGCCTTCAGTAGCGTGGCACAGTGGGCGCCCGAGACACGCGGGGCGCCCGATCTGCGCGGTGCCCGATTTGCGCGGCGCCCGCGACAAGAGGGGCGCCCGACATGCGCGGGGCGCCCCCCAACGCTGTGCTGTCGGAGGTTTACTTCTCTGCTGACTTTGGGTTGACTCTGGGGCGCCCGACACATCCGGGGCGCCCTGCTCAGCTGCGGCCTCACTCCTTTGAGGCCCTCTGAGTTGCAGAAACGCAGTCCTTCGGTCCTGCATCCAGGGTTAGTCCAAAATAGCAAATACTAAGTTGATTTTTCACAGCCTTAGCTGTCTTGGTTCTGACTTTGGGTCTCCAAAATGGAGCCCTAGGTCGAACCGACGCCTAATGTTCCCTCGAGGGGAACGCGTCCTCACCTACTCCTCTCGGGAGAATTTACCTGGTGCCAACCGGCTCCTCCAGTTGGACTTTTGCCTGACGGTCCTTTGTCAGGTCTTGGATACCGGCAGTCCTTCGCCAGTTGCCTAGCAGTCCTTCGCTAGGGCTTTGATACTGGCAGTCCTTCGCCAGTTGCCTAGCAGTCCTTCGCTAGGGCTTGGATACTGGCAGTCCTTCGCCAGCTGCCTAGCAGTCCTTCGCTAGGGCTTGGATACTGGCAGTCCTTCGCCAGCTGCCTAGCAGTCCTTCGCTAGGGCTTGGATACTGGCAGTCATTCGCCAGCTGCCTAGCAGTCCTTCGCTAGGGCTTGGATACTGGCAGTCCTTCGCCAGGTGCCTAGTAGTCCTTCGCTAGGGCTTTGTATCCTGGAAGTCCTTCGCCAGGTGCCTAGCATTCCTTCGCTAGGACTTTGTCTCTGCACACTTGAGTAATATTGTTAGATCACAAATAAACTTAACTTTGAATCCTTTGCCAATATCAAAACACAGGTTCGATATGGTGCTTCCTGCACCAACATAAACTACACCGATTGGGTGTGTGTTTTTCCTCTGTATATATTTGCGAATTGAAAAAAAAAAGAATGGTTTAGTATCCAGAATTATTTTACATGGTCATATGGAGTATCGAAGAAGCCACATGGGAATGAGAGGAGGCGATACGATTAAAGTATCCGGAATTATTTTTAAAGTTCGGGACGAACTTTTTATAAGGTATGGAGGATTGTAACGCCCCAAAATTTCCCATATGAAATATTATTATTAAATATTATGAATTCATGAATATGAAATATTATGGAATTCATGAAATATTATCATGTTATGATTGGAATTCATGAAATATTATCATGAAATGTTATGAAACATTATGAATTCATGAATATGAAATATTATGGAATTCATGAAATAATATCATGAAATATTATGAAACATTATGAATTCATGAATATGAAATATTATGAAATTCATGAAATATTATTAATATTATGAAATATTATGAATTCATGATATATTATTAATATTATGAAATATTAAGAAATTCATGAGATATTATTATTATTATGAAATTCCATGATGGGCTTGGCTTAATGGGCTTGGATGTGGATTAGTGCAAAATGTAATAAAAAGAAAATGTAGAGAGGAGGAAGCAGGGATTGAACCTTGAACCTCCTAGTTGCACTAGCAATGTCTTAACCATTGTACCAAGCCATGTTTCTTGTTAAGAGAATAAGAAACGTGCTTGTTAAAGCTAGGGAAGTGAAGAGACATGTCTTTTCATGATAAAAGTATAAATAAGAGAGGGAAAGGAAGTTACACTCCTTCTTCTTCTTCCCCACTTCATTTTTCGAAAACCAAGAGCCCTCTCCCCTTCTTCAAGTTTGAAAAAACACAACCCTAGGGTTCTAACCCTAGGGAATTGGAAGGAAGAAGAATTCTACAAGGACCTTGCCCTCTACTAGAGCCAAGGGTCCTATAGAAGTGCTAGGAAGGAGAACACTCACCTTCCTTCAACCAAGGGCACCCTAAGATTTTAGAGACGGAGAAATTCAAGCGAAATGATGTAAGTAATCCCCTCACCTGCATTACAATAGTTTCGAGTGCCTAAAATGGTTTAAACATAGGATGAAGCTCTTGATGTTTTCGGCCAAGAAGGTTTTTAGGGCTTGCGAGAGTTTAAACTACTCCTATACTTGCATATGTTTTTCCTCATGATGTGTGACTAAATAGATGATGATAATATGATGTTTTCCTTGTCCTTAAGCCCCCAAAAACCCGGAGTAGGCTTGCTGGAATTTTCGGTCAAGGACCTCTTTTAGGGCTTAGAGAGGTTTAAACTCCTAGTATGCTTGATAATGACCCTTCCTATGATATGTAAGATGATATATGATGTAAATATGGTTTATTCATGGTTTTAACATGCTTGGAAACTAAGGTTTATATGCTGAAATTTTCTGTAAAGAATGATAAGTAGGACTTAAGAAGGGGTAACAACCCCAACATGCCTTCTAATGTCTCCCATATGATGCCTACCTTAATGTATGATGTTAGTGTAATGTTTTTCATGGTTTATCATGCTCTAAACATAGAGTTTATATGTTGGAATTTTCTGATTAAATAAGAATGTGGGCTAAGGGGGAAGCTACAACCCCAATTAGGCACGCCAAGGATACTCATGATATGCTATGAGTAGTATAGGTGATAACATGTCTTCTCCCATGCTTTTTCATGCTCTAAGAATCATGATGTACATGTCTATGTTTAAGCTCTTTAAGCACCCTTATGTTAAGCATGGCTTATGTATGATGAAATGCCTAAGAGATGCTTCCCTGTAAGTCGGGACTAAGAGCACTCTTCATGATAAGATAAGAGGCATGCCATGCTCATGATATGACAATGATGTGATAGGTTATGATGATATGCTTATGATATGATAAGAATGTGCTATGCAACCCCTAGGTCGACGGACTATGAACGGACCTAGTAAGAAACAAGAATATGCTATGCTTATGATATGATAAAATCCATGCATGCTATTTTACTTTATATGGCTTGTACCGGATCCTAGCAAGGTCCACGGGTGGGCTCCGGATGCAGCCCCTAGGTCGACGAACTATGAACGGACCTAGTAAGGGGATGGGCTCCCGAGAAGCCCCTAGGTCGACGGACTATGAACGGACCTGGTAAGGGAAGCCCCTAGGTCGATGGACTATGAACGGACCTAGTAAGGGGATGCCCCTAGGTCGACGGACTATGAACGGACCTAGTTTCCCTAGTAGGTTAGAGACTAGCTACCTCGGCCTATTAGGGATACGCGCATTATGTATGTATGTAAGAGGTACAAGCCGGGATCCCCCAATGATGATGGATGTATGTTTAAGTACCTATATGTATGATTTTAAGAAAAGCATATGCATGAACTCATCCTATGCATGTTTTCAAAAGAGCATCTTGCATTTGCATTTCTTGTCATGACTATATGACTATTATGCTATAAAGGTGAATTATGTTAAGTTCAAGTATGCTTCTTATGATAAGTACATATGCTCCCTTATGCTATGTTAAGTTAAGTATTTTAATGTTATGCACTATTATGACATGATATTTTCTCTACTTGATGGAACGTATGATTTTGTGAGTAGGAAAGGATATTACTAAGCTATATGCTTATAGTTTCCATGTTTCCCTTGTACTGCAGAAAAGGGTAAGGAATGGATAAACTAAAGGGAGCAGCAGGAGGGGCAAAGATGTGTGTGGTGGTGGCATGGTGGAAGAAGATCTACTCATGTTTTATTTAGTTATGCATATGCTGAGTATTGCATGTTAAATGTTGAATCATACTTACTAAGTTGCTACTTGCAGATAATTAGACTCATATGGATATTTCATGCTCACTCTTGCTCATATGCTAAGTACTTAGTTTATACTTGCTAAAGAACTTTAGTATTATGTTATCCTTCCTCATACTTACTCCTCTGTCTTAAGAAATGACCATGTGGCATGCTTCTATTATGCAAATAAGAATGTGAAGGTACCTAGCATGCTCTCCTCAATGTCTAAGATGTTTAAAAGGTTTCATGCCTTACATGTTCAAGTACAAGATTATACATGTATCATGTTCAAGTTTCAAGTTTCAAAATGCTTCCGCTAAAACGAAAAAAAATTATGTTCGCGTAACCCTGCCCTAGTGTGAGAAGGGCGGGCGTTACAAGGTTAATGCTCAAGATGCTGAGGCCTTAGATAGCTTTGAATGTGGCCGGCGGTGGTAATAGACCGTAGACTTCGGAAGAACTAGTAAGTAGTGCTTTGATCACTGAACACTACTTAAATAGTATAAGGGCCACACGTGTGCAACAACAACAGGCATCAGCCCAGAAGTCCCAAGGAAATCCTCAAAACCAACAAAATTGGAAAGAAAATTTAGGCAAGAGGAAGCAGTGGGACCAGAAGTCTTCTAAGGGCAATAAAGGGGGCTCGTCAAGCAAGCAGCTCAAATATTCCCCTTGCCCAAAATGTGGGAAGATGCATCTCGGAGTATGTCATCGGGGCATGAGCGGATGCCATATTTGCGGAGCAGAAGGACATATGATGAAGGCTTGCCCTAACCGGTCGAGTATTGGCGGATGCTATATTTGTGGAGTAGTAGGGCATCTGGCCAAGGCTTGTCCTAAAGCAAAGCCGCCACTACCACAGCTCCTTCAGTACGGGGGTGGATCAGCCCAGTTGCATCAGATGCAGCCAGCAATGGAGGGACCCTATTTCAGTCAAGCGAGAATGGAAGCCCCATCAGCCACGACCAACGCCAAGATTTTCGCCATCACCAAGGAAGAGGTGGCAAATTCTCCTACTATGGTCACAGGTCGAATACTCATCTCATCCCAATATGCTGTTGTGTTATTCGATACTGGGGCAACTCATTCCTTTGTATCCATGTTTTTCTCTAAGAAGCTAGGGATCCCACCAGAAAGATTGAGTCAGGAGTTCTTAACAACTTTACCGTCGGGGGAAGTAATGGCCTCTATTGAGAGGCTGTAACGACTCGGAAAATTTTCTCAATATTTTCTTTAAAAATATTGACCATGCCTAGAAAGATTCTCGAGGAACATAGGGACACTAGTATAAACCGTAGCATGATGATCCATGATTTTCGATATAGAATAAGAAGCTAAGTGCTAATGGGCCTTACATGGGGTTTTCTAGTACCATGGTTATTAGTGGATTTTAGGTAGAATTTAATATAAATAAAAATAAGTTTAAATTAGGAATATTAGCATGGCTATTGGTAGGCCTTAGGGGGCATTGCCGAAATTAAAAGAAAAATAAAATAAAATAAAAATAAAAATAAAGTGCATGCACTAAGGATTGAACCTTGGACCTAGTGTAACACCATGCATGCACTAACCAATTCACCTAGCAAGGGAGTGCTAGTAGAGAATGAAGTGGATTTTGGTTAAGGCTTAAGGAAGTGAAGAGTCACCATGTGAAGAAGATGAAAAGACACTTGTGAAGAGACAAAAGGGCATTATAAATAGATCTCTTCTTCCTCCTTCCTCCACCCCCCACCGAAATCCCATCTCCCTCTTCCTCCTTCTTCTTGTCGAAAATCACCAAGGGGATTCTCCCTTGGAAAAAGCTTCACAAAGGACTCCATCTTGAAGATCCAAGGCCTTCTACAAGGCTACAAGGGCTAAGGAGAAGTTTAGGGTCAAGGAAGTTTCTTTTTACTTTCTATTCAAGGTTTCTAAGCAAGATCAAGGAAGGTAAGACCCTCTCACCTGTGGTATAATGGTTTTTCAAGTTGATTTCATGATATAAGAATTTGCTTGGACTACATGTGAAGAAAACTAGGGCTAGGGCTTGTTGAGGGTTTAGGCCAAGGCTAAAAAGGGGGTTTAGGGATTATGTAAACTCTTATTCATGCTCCTTAATGTTTTATTATGATATGTAAGGTATGGATTATGACTTAGGGAAAGTTTGTGGCACCCTAGAGCCTTGAGGGTTTCGGCCACCCTTCATGTCCTATGGTTAGATTTAAAATTTAACCCTTCAAGCATGTTTATATGTACCTCTATGATCCAATGGATATTAATGGTGTGTTATATGAATTTTTTTCCATGGGTTTCGGCCAAGAGAAATTATAGGGCAAGGAAATTACGGTTAGCTCGAATTATGGGGCTTAAGGGCTCCCTATGGTTTTGTATGTAATGTATGGGTTATGTTTTACTTATGGAACCTTTTATGTTGATTGAATGATGGAGCCATCTTCTATGGGACTTTCGGCCAACCTTGAAATTTAGGATTTGGGTTGGGTTAAGACCACAAGGATGCATGTTTATAGGATACTATGATGTATGTATATGTTTAAGTATGTTGGAAGAATTTTTATGCCAATTAAAACCCTAGCTTATGTGTCATGACTTGTATGTTAGGTCATTTGTATGATGATTCATAAATGTTTAGACCATGTGCCATAAACCTAAGGAAATGTATCATGTATGAAAGGATCTAGGCATATTTTCCTATGTACCATGACCATGCATGTTTTATTAATTAAGATGCTAATTATGTAGGTATGCCATGATTTATGAATAATATGTGTGTATGTCATGTTTCGTGAATGACATGTATGTATGCCATGCTTTATGAATAATATGTACGTATGCTATGTTTAAGAATGAAGATGATGAATGAAAATGATAAACATGGCTCTAAGACAAAATGAGATAAGCATGACATACCTCATGAATGAGGATAATGAATGATGATGAATGTTCATGCCTTTAAGGCATCATGATGTTATGTATGAATGATGAAATGTTAAGTATGTTTATGTCATGCTAAGGGATGGGCACCTTAAGAACGCCTCGGTTTTGGACTACCGTAGCTGTCCACGGTTCTGGAACTACTGCAGTTGTTCCTATTCTTATGTCAAGTTTCATGAAACAAGATTATGATTATGCTAAGAATGATCTATGAATGATGAAGCATGTGAAGTATTTTATTTTTATGAATGGGCTTGTATCGGACCGAAGTAAGGGTCCAAGGGATGGGCACCTTAAGAACGCCTCGGTTCTGGACTACCGAAGCTGTCCACGGTTCTGGGACTACCGTAGCTGTCCAACAGGGATGGGCACCTTAAGAACGCCCCGATTTTTGGAACTACCGTAGCTGTTCCTACCCTAGTAGGTCGAGGCTAGCTACCTCGTATTTACTTAGGGATGCGCATTTATGATGTATGTATGTGGTACAAGCCGGGGACCCCTATGATGTTATGATTATGTTCAAGTATTTATAACTATGATTTTCAAATTAAGCAACCTTATGATATATGCATTTGACTCATGCATTCATTCATGTTATGCATTATGCCATGAAAAGTATGTTTATGTTATGATTCATGTTAAGAATGATGTCATGATAAGTATGTTTATGTTTGTAATACATGTTAAGAATTATGCTATGATAAGTAAGTTTATGTATATGACGATGTCAAGAATTATGCCATAGTAGATATGTGTTAAGTTTATGCTTTATGTTCGAAATTATGCAATGTCCACTGTTTCATGTTTATGAATATGTGACGTACGGATTTTTGTGAGTAGGAAAGGGTCTTACTATGCCTCTATGCTTATAGTCTTATGTTTCTTATACCGCAGATCAAGTGAGAGGTCACTAAGGGAAGCAGCAGGAGGGGCAAGAGCATGTGTGTGTATGGCGGTGACATGGCAAAGGATTCTTTTATTTACACGTATCGCATGTCTTGGGTTTTGTAATGCCTCCTTAGGTGCTATGCTACGCTTAAAATGGTTATGCCTAATGAATGACTTAAGACTTATGATGTTATGGATAAGTTACTTGCTACTTATGATGCTTATGGATAAGTTATGGAAAGTTTATGTCATGATGCTATGTATGCTGGTAATATGCTAAGTTGCAACGTCACCATGTTCATGAATGATAATCTAGGCATGTATATATGGTTCATGGGTTAGTTGTATGGTTAAAATCATGTGTAGAAGAAAAGAAAATTATTCCGCTGCATTAAGATGTTTTATAAGTACATGTATGTTTAGCGTAACGCCGCTTTCTCGCCACACCATAAGGCGTGGGAAAAAGGCGGGCGTTACAGAGGCTGAGGGCAGTCCCAATCTGGATTTCCAACAGAGAGCTCTACAGTGACTTGGTAGTCCTTGAGATGAAGGATTACGATGTCATTTTAGGAATGGACTTCTTGAGCAAGTACAATGCTTCTATAGACTGCCGCAAGAGAAAAGTCAAGTTCACACCAGAAGCAGAACCTCCATTCGAGTTTATTGGAGACCTAAAGAGAAAGACAAAAAGGTTCTTATCTACCTTACAAGCTCAGAGAATGTTAGAGAAGGGGTGTTCTGATTTTCTAGCTCATATAGTAGATGCAAGTCAAAGAGAAGGATTAAAGAAAGAGAAAGTGAGGGTAGTCTGTGACTATCCGGAGGTGTTTCCTGAAGAGTTACCAGGACTCCCTCCCAATCGAGAAATTGAATTTGAAATTGAGTTGGTTCCAGGAACCAACCCAATTTCAAAGGCACCTTATCGCATGGCACCAACAGAACTGAAAGAGCTGCAAGAACAGTTACAAGAGCTGCTCGATAAGGGTTTCATCCGCCCTAGTCATTCACCCTGGGGAGCTCCTGTGTTGTTCGTCAAGAAGAAAGATGGATCCATGCGAATGTGCATAGATTATCGAGCCTTGAATAAGGTAACCATCAAGAACAGATATCCTTTGCCAAGGATAGATGATTTATTCGATCAGTTGAAGGGAGCCATGGTGTTCTCCAAAATAGATCTGCGATCAGGTTACCATCAACTCAAAGTGAAGGAGAGTGATGTGCCAAGGACTGCTTTCAGTACAAGATATGGGCACTACGAGTTTGTGGTCATGCCCTTTGGAGTGACAAATGCCCCTGTGACGTTTATGGATCTAATGAATAGAGTGTTCAAGGACTTTCTTGACAAGTTCGTCATTGTCTTCATTGATGATATCCTAGTGTATTCAAAGACTCAAGAAGAACATGACGAACACCTAAAGATAGTGTTACAGACCTTACATCAGAGGGAGTTGTACGCCAAATTCTCAAAGTGTGAGTTTTGGCTTGACCAGGTGGCCTTTCTGGGCCACATCATTTCCAAAGAAGGCATTATGGTAGACCCAGCCAAGATTGAAGCAGTTAGTAACTAGAGTCGACCAACGAATGCTAGTGAGATCAGAAGTTTTCTGGGTTTAGCAGGGTACTACAGAAGGTTTGTAGAGGACTTTTCAAAGATAGCTTCTCCACTTATAGCCCTTACCAGAAAGAATAAGAAGTATGAGTGGACTGAAGACTGTGAGCAGAGTTTTCTTGAGTTGAAGAAGAGACTGACAAGCGCTCCTATTCTTACAGTACCCGAAGGTGATAAGAGCTTTGATATATACAGTGATGCATCAAAGCTAGGACTTGGAGCCGTACTTATGCAAGAAGGCAAAGTCATAGCTTATGCTTCCAGGCAACTCAAGGATTATGAAAAGAATTACCCCACTCATGATCTGGAGTTGGCAGTTGTAGTCTTCGCTCTAAAAATATGGAGACATTATCTGTATGGAGTGCAGTGCAAGATTTATACAGATCACCAGAGTTTGAAATATTTCTTCACTCAGAAAGACCTCAATATGAGACAGCGAAGGTGGCTTGAGTTAGTGAAGGATTATGACTGTGAGATCCTTTACCACCCTGGTAAGGCAAATAAAGTAGCAGATGCACTAAGTAGAAAGACTTGTGCCACCTTGATGTCCTTGTCAGCATTATCACCACCATTACAGAAGGAAATAGTAGATTATAGAGTTGAGATCATTTATGGGCAGTTAGCTCTATTGACACTAGAGTCAACCTTGCTTGAAGATATACAGAAAGAGCAAGCTGAGGATTCTGATATCCAAAGGATCAAGCAAGAGATACAAGAAGGAGAAAGTAAAAAGTTTAGAGTATCTGACAGTGGGATACTCTATTATGGTGACCGTTTATGTGTCCCTAATAGTGAAGAGATGAGAAAGAAGATTCTTGAAGAAGCCCATAGAACTCCCTACTCAATGCACCCTGGTTCCACTAAGATATACCAGGACTTGAAAAGAAGATTTTGGTGGTCTGGAATGAAAAGAGACATAGCCAAGTATGTCAGCACCTGCCTGACATGTCAGAGAGTTAAAGCAGAACACCAGAGACCAGGAGGTATCCTACAACCCATTCAGATTCCAGAGTGGAAATGGGAAGACATAGCCATGGATTTCATAGTTGGTCTATCAAAAACAACTAATGGCTATGACGTTATTTGGGTAATAGTAGATAGATTGACCAAGTCTGCCCACTTCTTGGCAATCAAAGTGTCTTATTCGATTGAAAGATTAGCCCAGCTATATGTACAGGAAGTGATCCAACTACACGGAGTCTCGAAGACCATTATCTCTGATAGAGATGGTCGTTTCACTTCACACTTTTGGGAGTGCGTACAGACAGCGCTAGGCACCAAACTGAAGTTTAGCACAGCTTTCCATCCCCAGACTAATGGACAGACAGAGAGAGTGAATCAAATTCTAGAAGATATGCTCAGAGCTTGTGCATTAGATTTCAAAGGCAGTTGGTGTAAATATTTATGTTTAGCTGAGTTTGCCTACAACAACAGTTACCAAGCCACTATTGGTATGGCACCCTATGAAGCTCTTTATGGTAGGAAGTGTAGGTCTCCCCTCTGTTGGTATGAAGGTAGTGAGAAGAAAGAAATGGGGTCTCAGACTGACCTTATAGATGATACCATAGAAGCTATAAAGAGCATCCGCCAGAGAATAGAAGCTGCTCAGAGTAGGCAGAAGAGTTATGCCGATGTACGCCGTAGACCGTTAGAGTTTGAAGTTGGGGATACAGTTTTCCTTAAAGTAGCTCCTATGAATGGTGTAATGAGATTCGGCAAGAAAGACAAGCTAAGTCCTCGATACATAGGACCCTACCTAGTGACGAAAAGAGTTGGCAAAGTAGCTTATGAGTTGGAGCTACCTCCAGAGATGTCAGCAATACACAATGTGTTCCATGTCTCAATGTTAAAGAAGCATATCCCAGTTTCCAACCAAGTGATTGAGCCACAGATGGTACAAGTTCAAGAAGATCTCAGTTATGAAAGTCGACCTATTCAGATAATAGATCGAGCAGATAAGAAGCTGAGGAACAAAGTGGTACCACTAGTAAAAGTCTTATGGCAGAATCAGAAATATGAAGAGGCAAGGCAACTTGGGAATCAGAAGATAGCATGAGGCAAAGGTATCTAGAGCTGTTCTAAATTCGAGGACGAACTTTTTATAAGGTAGGGAGGATTGTAACACCCAATAATTTTCGTGAATTATTAAGAATTTTTCTGAATTTTCTAGCATTTTTTCGAATTAAAATAAAAAGAAAAAAAAGGGTCGAGCGGGGGTTGATCCCGCGACCACAAGGCAAAGCAAGCTCTTAAGGGCGTCCGGATAACCAGAAGGGCGGGGGTATCAAGCACAAAAAGGGATGAAGCCAATTAATGTTATAGGTAAGTTACGCTTTTTCATGAAGAGGTATTTAAACTTCCGCTTAAGTTGTGTTAAGACCCCATTAGGTTTTTGGAGGCTGCGCGAACAAGGGGTTTGGGGGCTGCGAAAACAAGGGAGAAAACAAGTGTTTTCTTCCTCCTTTTTCTTCCTCTTGAGTGGAGAACCTAGGGCTTCTTCCCTAGGGCCAAGGAGTGGAGTTTCCTCGCAAGGAAGAGAAGAGGAGTCCGACGCTAGGTTTTTTTGAAATACTTAGTGAGTTTTCTTCAAGAAAAAGGGTAAGTAAATCACTCACCTGCAATAGAAGTAGTTTCGTATATAGATTCTCGTTGTAGAACCGTAATTTTGTGATCTAAGTGCATACTTTGAGAATATTATCTTATTGTGTGATTTAAGTTTCTAAAGAATATATGTTCTTATCATAGAACTTGAATTTGAGTAGGTTTGTATGTGTGATCTAAGTATGATAAGACCAAGTTCTTGAAAAGTCCCAAAAATAAGTTTTGGGTTAAGGGCACGCAAGGTGCTCGATGAAAGTTCCAAGTAAGAAAGGTAAAGTTTGTAGTGCAAAATTTATGCAAAAAGAAAGATAGCTTGATAAGTATAAGCATATTGAGTAAGAAAGTATTTTACTTTTGTAAAGTGACATGTATCGGGCAAATGAGAGGCCCACAGAAAGTTAGAAGGAAGCTCTAATAGGGTGCGGTGCCTAGCTACCCCGAAACCTATTAGAGATGCGCGCATTGGTACATTGATACCATGGTACAGTGTCAAGGCCTGAGAAAGTTGATTATTATTTTGAAGTATATGAGTATATGTAAGTGTTTCAATTTTCTTAAGTGCATGTTTTTGTTATGTATGTTAACATGGTTATGTTACAAGCATGTTAAAGAGCAAGAGCAAAGAAGTTAATGTTTTAAAGTATGGAAATGTATAAGTATCAAATCTCAAAAGAAAGCATGAGCATGTTAAGTTTGCAAGTGTTTTGATGCAAGTAAATGTTTTCAAGCATGATTGAGCATGATAAGTGTATGAAAGTTCCCATGTGTAAATATTTCCAAGTGCATGTATTTTGAAGCAAGCATTCTTTGAAATGAGCATGTTTATTATCGATAACATGGATTTGTGAGTTAGGATTTACTTACTAAGCAATTCGCTTATTAGTTGCATTTCCTTCTATTGCAGATAAAGGTAAAGAAAAAGCATAAGCTATGGAGGCGAACGGGACTTGCATTGATGTTCAGTGGCGGCAGAACCGTGGAAGAGATCTTTGGGATAAGTCTTAGAGGCGTTTTGATTTATAGAAACTCATGGTTGATGTTTTGGATTGGTAGGATGTGATCACCTTATTTAAACTTTACATGGAGTCAAAGTTGGGTACAAAGTTAGTAGAGATTGCATGTGTTTTGATAAGTTTGTTAAATTTCATAGAAATCCTAATTTCTAGTTATTGGATTCGTTTTGAGTTGTTAAGATGCTTATAAAACTAGTATGGAGTTTAGATTTGGAGTTGTTTCATTATATGCATTGGAAGTGTGTGAATGGTGGACCCTTGAAAGGAGTTCCCAGGTCTGAAACTGCAGTTTTCAGGCGTGCCAGTCGACTGGTTCAGATAGCAGTCGACTGCCCTATCGAACATAACCTTCTGTTCGATGCACCAGTCGACTGCCAAGAGGCCAGTCGACTGGTGTCGGGCAGAGAAAGTTTCTGTGGCTGACACCAGTCGACTGGCTATCTAGCAGTCGACTGGTACTATTGAAAAGAAAGTGTTGTAGGGCAGATGGTTAGTGCTTTAATTTTACAACTAAGAGGTCTAGGGGTCAAATCCTTGCAAAGCAAATAAAATGAAAGTCTTTTTTTAAAAAAGAAAAAAATTCAGAGCAAGTTAAGGGAAGTCAAGTAGTTGTAACCTAAGGCTAAGAATAAGGTAAAGTTAAGGTTAAGTAAAAGTGACGTCCGCTTTAAGGGAGAGAAGTTAAGGGGTCGTCACAAAAAGAGAGGTCATCCAATTTTTGTACTGACTTAGTAAATTGGATTAGACCTCGGATGCTATTATGGAGTACGATCTCTGAATCCCGAAATAATGACGGACATATATTATTAACTATTGTTCTTTGATTTACCCATGGGCGAGATCTATTCTGTTAGATCGATAGACCCGGTATGTTGGGAAACAATATTAATAATATGATGTGCCATTGAATTATTGACGGAATTCGTGTCCTGGTGAGTCAGGGTGATGATGCACGCTTCGTGAGCTCAAAAGGATCGTCATGTCAAATCTTGCAAGTGGATAATGATCCGACATGTCGAAAAGGTTGAGTGGTACTAATCAAGGATCAAGAAGATAATTAATTTAATTATCAGTAAATTGAATTAATTATCAGGCATACGATATCTTAAATACGGGAAGATGGACGACTCATAATAGGTGGAGCCCATATGAAAATATGGGGGTTGGTGAGGAAGTACAATGGGATCCTTTAGTGGAATGGATCTCCATTTAATGGATCGGGTTTGGATCCATTAGAGGGCTAAGAACTAACTCCACCTCATGATCCCTATCTTAGCCCAATAAAGCCCCATTAGAGTCATGATAAAAGGCCGGATTAATTAAGGAATTAATTTGAGATTAATTTAATTATTAATCTTGAAATTAAAGGATTATGTAAGGAATTAATTTGGGATTAATTTAATTATTAATCTCGAAATTAATTAAGGAATTAATCATAGAATAATTATGGAATTATTCTATATAAAAATTTGAATGGAATAATTAAAGGAATTAATCATTAGATTAATTATGGAATTATTCTATATAAATTTTTATAATCAAGCCAATTTTAATTGGAAAATTTTTTTTATTAAAACTAACTAATC
Organism: Boesenbergia rotunda; assembly: GCA_024364735.1. Lineage (NCBI taxonomy): Eukaryota > Viridiplantae > Streptophyta > Magnoliopsida > Zingiberales > Zingiberaceae > Boesenbergia > Boesenbergia rotunda. The sequence goes on along the minus strand of JAGFNQ010000793.1, from coordinate 687,055 downwards.
CCCTATATAAACCCAACCTCTCTCCCTCTCTCTAATTAATTAATCTCTCCTCCTCTCCTCTCATCCCTTGGCCGCCGGCGGTAGAAGGAAGAAGAGGACACCTCTTCTTCTTCTTCTCTTGTTTTCTTCTCATCCTCAAGGGCGCATTCGGTCACAGAGCAAGGGAGGAGTTGTCTCTTACCCTTGGTGGCGCGCGGCAAGGAGGGTGGAGGAAGAATTCGACGGCGCAAGGAGAGGAGGTCGGCGCCGGTGGTGGAGGAGAAGAGAACACTTGGTTCTCGGTTTCTTCTCTTCCCTTCTTCGCCTCATCTTGTTACGGATGTACACAAGACAAAGGAGAAGCTTCCTTCTCCTTTTGTGGCATGCGGAAGTAAGGAGGAAGAATGGTGGCTCGCCGGCGAGGTTAAGTTCTCCTTTTGGTGTTTGTCGCCGGAAAAGGGAGAAGGTGGAGGAACTCTTCTTCCTTGTGGGGGTTACTGTCGTGAGAAAGGAAGAAGACAAAGAGGTTGGTGTGGTGGTGGTGAAGGAGAGGAACCTATCCTCTCGACTTCACCTTGATTCTCCTTGAAGGGTCGCCGGGTGGAGAAGCAAAACCCTAGCCCTAGGGTTTTGCCTCTTGGCGCAAGGGAAGGAGAAAAGGAAGGATTGATTCACGTGCCTTGGTAACTCCACGACTTGGGAGATGATTGCCCACACGACGTCCAAGTGGGCAGGGTCATAGGATAGAAGACTACGAGGTAAACGACGAGGTATAATTCTCTCGGGCTCAGTTTTTGTTTTATTGTGCCATTGTGCTTTGCCTTGTCATTTCATGTGTGTTAAATTATTATTTTGATTTGATATCTTAGATAATAATAATTAACTGGACCTCGAAGATGAACACAAAAACTGGCGATCCAAATCATCATCTTTTCCGCGGTTAGTTAATCCGGAAAGTTACAAAGCCTTTGTGGCTAAGTTGTGACTTGGACTAACTAACACGACGACGAATCGGTTGTTATAGGGACGGGTCTCTATTCGGATTAAATTTTTAATCCGTGGATATAGAGACGTCTCTCAGATACGACCACATGGTTGTCTTGGAAACCGCCTAGCGATAACCAACATACTCGAGATTGCCTAAGTCCTCAAATCCTGGGGGCTGCCCTACATACACTTCCTCTTTTATGAACCCATTAAGAAAGGCAGACTTAACATCCATTTGGTATAGTTTAAAACATCTATGGGCTGCAAAAGCTAATAACATCCTAATTGATTCAAGTCTAGCTACGGGGGTATAAGTTTCATCATAATCCAACCCTTCGACTTGACTAAAACCTTTAGCTATGAAGCGGGCATTGTTTCTCACAATCTCACCTTGATCATTTAGCTTGTTTCTAAATACCTACTTAGTGTCTATAACTGACTTACCTTCAGGTTTAGGTACTAAGTCCCAGACTTGGTTTCTCTCAAATTGGGCTAGTTCTTCTTGCATTGCAATGATCTAATCTAGGTCAGGTAGGGCTTCATCTATAGTCTTAGGTTCTATTTTTGAAATTAGGGCAATTTGACTAAGATTTCTTAAGAAGACCTTGTTTTGACCCCTACGGTTGGATCACCCAAGATTTGGTCAGATGGATAATTCAGTTTGGGTTTCTTTGTTCTCCTAGAACTAGCTTCAGCCTCAGGTCCGGCTGGTAGCTTTGGTTCAGCGATCGGTTCAACTACTTGGGTTGGTTCAGCTATTGGTTCAGTTGATGCCTCAGTAATTGGTTCAATTGATAGTTCAGTTAATGGTTCAATTTCTTCTTGATCATGATTTGAATGTTTTGGCTTGGTTTGATAGTAGGTTTTATTTCAGTTTCTTCATCAAATATTAAGTTTGTGGTTTCTTCAATTTTAAGAGTTTACCTATTGTAGACCCTATATGCTCTACTTGTTGTTGAACATCCAAGAAAGGTCCCTGGGTTTGATTTTGATGGAAATTTACTTAGGTAGTTCTTAGTATTTAAAATATATACTTTACACCCAAAAACCCTTAAGTAATGTAAATTTGGTAGTTTATGATAATAAATTTCATAAGGGGTCTTGTTGTGTCTTCTATATATTAAGACCCTATTTTGAATGTAACATGCTGTATTTATCGCTTCTGCCCAAAATTGATTAATTAAGTTGTATTCGTTGAGCATGGTCCTAGTAGCTTCCTGAAGGGTTCTATTCTTCCTCTCAACTATTCCATTTTGTTGGGGAGTTCTAGGGCATGAAAATTCATGGATGTACCCATTAATTATAGAGAATTCCTCAAATCTCATATTCTCAAATTCTCCCCCGTGGTCACTCCTAAGTCTTTTAATTTTTGTGTCATTTATATTTTCTATCATTTTGCACAGATTATTGAATGAGTGAAATGTTTCATCTTTGGTCTTTAGGAATCTAACCCAGGTAAACCTAGAGTAGTCATCAATAATTACTAAGTAGTACCGATTCCCGCTTAGCGACTTGGCTCCATGTGAATCAAATAGGTCTAGGTGAAGGAGCTCAAGTGTGGCTTGGGTTAAGTCTGACTGGGTTGATTTGTGAGTTGACTTGGTTTGTTTACCTTGTTGACATGAATTACAGATGGTATTATCAATGTCTTTAATTTTAGGTATCCCTTTAACTAGTCCAAGTTGACTTAGTTTTGAAATTAACTTAGTATGAGTGTGGCCTAGTCTTGTATGCCATAAATTGGTTTCTTCTAGCTGAGTTAGAAGACATTTAGGTGTTACAGGTAGATTAATGGTATAGACATTATTCTTTCTACTACCCTTAAGTATAACTTCTGAGTCTTGAAGATTCCTAATCAGGCAGTCAGAATTGGTGAAGGTAACTATATAACCAGTGTTACACAGTTGGCTAATGCTAAGTAAATTAAATTTAATGTTTTCAACTAGCAACACCTTTTTGATAATGAAATCAGAGTTTAGTTGAATGTTACCTGACCCAATTACATTAAGTGTGGCATTGTTGCCAAATGTCACTGAGCCTAGGTTTTTGAACTTGATTTTAGTGAACTTCAATTTATCCCCAGTCATGTGTCTGGAGCATCCACTATCCAACATCCACTGGTCCAAATTTTTATGTTCCTACACATAAAGTATGTTTGATTTGGATCCATTTATGTAGAAGTAAGGATAGATTAATTGAATTTCACTACCTAATATGTCTCACCCACATCTAAGGTTATCAAGCATGTTGACCTTATGGGTTTCTTTTGTGAGACAGGTTTTCAGTATTAGTTACAAAATTGAGTTTGAATTAATTTTGAAATTGAATTTGAAAATATTAGGTGAAATTTTAATTTTTTTAAAGAAATATTAAGTATAGAATTAATTTTGAAAATGTTAAGTATAGAATTAATTTTGAAACTGTTAAGTATAGAATTAATTTTGAAAATGTTAAATGTAGAATTAATTCTGAAAATGTTAAGTGTAGAATTAATTTTGAAAATGTTAAGTGTAGAATTAATTTTGAAAATATTAAGTGTAGAATTAATTTTGAAAATATTAAGTGTAGAATTAATTTAGAAAATGTTAAGTGTAGATTTAATTTTGAAAATGTTAAGTGTAGATTTAATTTTGAAAATGTTAAGTGTAGATTTAATTTGATTGGTTGGGTTGGACTACATTATTAGGTCCTAGACATCTCACCCAATTCTAAGTGACAAAACAGATTTCCTTATCTATTTTGTGAGATGTATTATTTTTGTCTTTGATTTAATGTTAAATCTAAGATTTAATTAAAACTTGTGTTAGATTTGAGTTTATCAAATAGTAATTTAAAAGTAAGTTTCAATAATCGGCTTCCAGGTCTTGGCGAGGCACAGAGGCCTTTTTTGGCCGTAGCCTTATTGGATCAACAACCCTTTCCTAGATAAAGCCTTTTAAAGAAAGATCATTTTCAAATTACTTTTTGAGAACCTTTGGTCTAACTAGCTTAGGATTTGGAGACGTAGCTTCGGCTAGTTCCACCGGACTAAATAGACCAAATAGGGTACGCCTTACCCTAGCTGACTCCTTAGACAGGCTTCTCTAACATACTATCATCTAACCTCCTCCTAATACTATGTTGTTCAAGTTTCAAGTAAGTCTTGTCCTTAACTAAACATTCCTAAGTCTAAGAAGAATAATATTGCAAAAAAAAAAAGAAATAAACAAGCATCAAGCATAAAAGAAAATCATCTAAGTATAAAAATAGTTTTTATATTGGCTACCCCTAGACTGAAGCTTCGATAAGGGTTAAGCAAGATGTGAATCTTGTCCTTGGGGATCCAATTTTGGTTTGGTCCAGCTTGTTTGTTCAAACTCAGCTTAGGGGCCCATGCTTGGACTCGGGTTCTAGTTTGGTTCAATACAGAATAATACGATCATTGTTGCGAGTTGGTTCGATAGCCCAGTCCGGATCGATTTAGAACCGACTTCTGAGAATCATGTCAAAATTCTTGGAACCCGAAGTGAATCGTTCTAATGCAACTCTGAGTTCCTTGACTTGAGCTTTCAAGGAGGAATTCTCTTCCTCAAGCTTTTGAACTTGAGTCAAGGTTCCTTCATGAACTGACTCGGTCGAGGAACTCGAGTTGACTTCCTCTTTCAGGAGTTTGACTTCCTGTCGGAGGGTTTCAACCTGGATGTTGGCTTTTGCCAACTTGCGAGACAGATACGAGATAAGATCGTAAAGCTCCGATTCAGGATAGCCTCTTACCATGATTTGTTCGTCCTTCGAGATCGAGAGCTTTCCGGTGCCGACGCCTTCATCAGGTTCTGAATCTATTCCGAAGTCGATGTCTTCCGAGGCGGTCAGCGCGAGGAGGTTGGAGTGCGGGGCCTCTTCTTCTTCCTCCGAAGATGATTCGTCCCATGTGGCTTGTAGTGCCTTCTTCCTTTGAGCTTTCTTGTTTTCCTTCAGGTTGGGACACTTCGATCTAAAGTGACCCTTCTTGTTGCACTCGTAACAAGTTACGTTGCTTTTATTCTTCTGGCTCGTTGACTGTTCAGCTGGATCATCCTTCTTTTGAGTCGTCTTCTTTCTGCTCGTTTGATTTTTCAACACCTTGTAGTAGTTTCGAGCCATACAGACCAGTTTTGGATGATCTACTCCATCGTCGTCAGACTTCGAATCTGAGTCGGACTCGGGTATTGGTTGTTGCTTCTTCTTTTGTGATTTTCTCAGAGTTTTTCCTGCAACAAAAGCTATACTTTTCTCGACTAGTGCAGTATTAGTTTGCTCATGTAATTCTAATTCTGAGAATAATTGATCGAGCATAATTTCAGAAAGGTTCCTAGAAACCTTGTAGGCATCCACCATAAATGCCCACAGTGAGTTCCTAGGGAACGAGTTCAGAGTATACCTTATTAGGTCACGGATTTTCGCCTTATGACCTATTGTATGTAGCCTGTTCATCATCTCCTGGATTCATGCATGGAGTTGTGTCGCTGTTTACCCATCGTGCATTTTGATGGGGTAAAGCTTGTTGAGTAGCAGATCTCTTTTACTAAACGGCGTATCTGACGTACCCTCGTGCAGTTTGATTAATTTGTTCGAAAGCTCCTTTGCGCTGCTGAAGGGTTCGACGCGGTTCAGCTCTTCCTTGGTTAAGCCACATTGTAGTGTTTGTGTGGCCTTTGCGTCTACTTCAATTTTCTTCTTGAGTGGCCCGTCCCACTCTGTGTAGCCTTGCACCTCACCTCGTGCATTCTTGGGGATCTCCAATCCGGACTGGATGATTATCCACATGTCCACCTGAGTTTTCAGGTGAACCTCCATCCTACTCTTCCAATAGAGAAGTCTTGTCCTGAGAAGAGTGGTGGTCTGGCAGTGCTGTAACCTTCTTGCATGACCATGGATTTTAATCTGAAAATTTACAAAAAAAAAACTTTGTTCCAAGACTAAGTCTTGGATTAGAAGTGCAGTAGAAAAAAAATAATAAAAAAAAATCAATTGGTGTTGTACCAACCTCGATAAACGAAAAAGTTACAAACGGAAAAAAAATATTTTTAAAAAAAAATCCGAAAAAATTGCTTAATCGGTGGATGCACCAGATTTGAGCCACCCGCTCTGATACCACTTGTGGGATCGTTTAGAATCGATAGTGGGGGGAGGGTGAATATCGATAAAACTTTAGATTTAAAAAAAAATACGCAGCAAAAATTTAAAACAATGATAACACAATTTCTTTTACTTGGTTCGGAGTCTAGATCGGCTCCTACTCCAATGCCCTCGGTCCTTGATCGTTTACGTTGGGCAATTTTATATTTCAGAAAAAGGTTACAATAATTTATGCACGAATAAAGAATTGAATTTAAGCACTTAACCAAAATACCGACGATCGGAAAGGAATTGAAGATCGGAGAGCAACGGGTCATCGTTGGCGTTTGAAACTTGAGCACAGAGAAATTAGAGCTGAGCGCTTGAGTATTTACATTGGAAGAAAATGTTCTCTGGAAGCAAGGGGGTGAGCCCCTTTATATACAACCGTCCAAGGCGCCCTTGTTGATTAGAGCGCCTAACACATGTGCCTATCTACGCATGTCCTTATCCGCAAACTTGACGAACGTTTATCCCTTCATCCAGGGCGATTGGGGTGCCTGTATGCTCACGAGCGCCTCCCTTGCTGACGTGGAGGCTCAACTTCGCAGACTTCTAAAAACCGCCTTCTGGGGTGCCTGTATCCATACAGGCGCCTGAATCCTCTCAGGCGCCTGGGATGCAGAGAACTCCAACCTTCGTTCCTGCAACCAGGGTTAGTTCCAAAGCAACAGTAATAGATAAATCATGTATAACTTGCAACCTGCGCTGTCTTGGTTCTGACTTTGGTCTTCCCAAATGGAACCCTAGGTCGAACCGACGTCTAATGTTCCCTTATCCGGGGAACGCGTCCTCGCCTACTCCTCTAAGGAGAATTTACCTTTTGCCAACCAGCTCCTCCAGTTGGACATTTGCCCGATCTTTCGGATCAGGACTTCGTGCACAGTCCATGACCAGGACTTATTGCCCAACCCTTAGTCAGGTCTTCGGTGCCCAGCCCTCGGCCAGGACTTATTGCCCCATTCCTCCAATCAGGACTTCATGCCCAGTCCACGACCAGGACTTATTGCTCAACCCTTGGTCAGGTCTTCGGTGCCCAGCCCTCGCCAGGACTTATTGCCCAATTCCACAAACCAGGACTTCATGCCTAGCTTACCTAGCACTTTTCCTGCACACTTTAGTAAATTCATTAGTTCACGATATAACCTTAACTTATGAACCCTTTGCCATTATCAAAATCCAGGTTCGATCTTGGTGTTTCCGGCACCAACATATTTTTCCTATTGGAAAAGGAGAATGGAGGTCTATTTGAAGACCGACATAGACTAGTGGTTTGCTGTCTAGAGTGGATACTCACCACTAATGGATAAAGGAGGAAATGCTCCACTCAAGCTGGACAAGTGGAACACCAAAATGAAGAAGAAGGCACAAGTTGAGTTCAAGGCCAAAAATACTTTGCAATGTGGCCTAACAAAAGAGGAGCTGAACTGGATTGGTCTAACTGAAAGTACAAAGGACATCCACTATATTAAAGACAACAAATGACTATGATACTATCTGGGTAATAGATTGACCAAGTTTGCCCATTTCTTCGCAATCAATGTGTCCTACTCCATAGAAAGACTAGCCTAGTTATATGTTCATGAAGTGATCCGACTGCATGGAGTTCTGAAAACCATTATCTCCGATAGAGATGGTCGTTTCACTTCGCATTTTTGGGAATGTGTACAAACAGCACTTGACACTAAACTAAAGTTTAGCACAGCTTTCCATCCTCAGACTGATGGGCAGGCAGAAAGAGTAAATCAAGTTTTAGAAGATATACTCAGAGCTTGTGCATTAGATTTCAAGGGTAATTTGTGCAAGTACTTATGTTTAGCTGAGTTCGCCTACAATAACAGTTACCAAGCTACTATTGGTATGATACCTTATGAAGCTCCTTATGGTAGAAGGTGCAGATCTCCTATCTGTTGGTATGAAGGTAGTAAGAAGAAAGAAATTGGGTTTTAGACTGATCTTATTGAGGATACCACAGAAGCTATAAAGAGAATCCGCCAAAGAATAGAAATTGCTCAAAGTAGGTAGAAGAGTTGTGCCAATTCAGATTTTCAACTAAGAACTCTATGGTGATTTAGTAGTTCTTGACATGAAGGATTATGATATCATCTTAGGGATGGATTTCTTGAGCAAGTAAAGTGCCACTATTGAATGTCGCAGAAGAAGAGTAAAGTTCACACCGGAAGCAGAACTTCCATTCGAGTTTGTTGAAGACCCGAAGAGAAAGACAAAAAGGATTCTTTCTAACCTACAAGCTCACAAGATGTTAGATAATGGAAGTTCTGGTTATTTAGCGCATATAGTAGATGCAAGGCAAAGAGAAGAGTTAAAGAAAGAAGAGGTACGGGTAGTTTACGACTATCCAGAGGTGTTTCCTGAAGAGTTACTAAGACTGCCTCCCAATTGGGAAATCAAGTTTGAAATTGAGTTGGCTCCAGGGACCAACCCGATTTCAAAGGCACCTTATCGCATGGCGCCAGTAGAATTGAAAGAACTGCACATCGGCATAACTCTTCTACCTACTCTGAGCAGTTTCAATTCTTTGGCGGATGCTCTTTATAGCTTCTATGGTATCCTTAATAATATCAGTCTGAAACCCCATTTCTTTCTTCTCACTACCTTCATACCAACAGATAGGAGATCTGCACCTTCTACCATAAAGAGCTTCATAAGGTGTCATACCAATAGTAGCTTGGTAACTGTTATTGTAGGCGAACTCAGCTAAACATAAGTACTTGCACCAACTGCCCTTGAAATCTAATGCACAAGCTCTGAGCATATCTTCTAAAACTTGATTTACTCTTTCTGTCTGCCCATCGGTCTGAGGATGGAAAGCTGTGCTAAACTTCAGTTTAGTGCTAAGTGTTGTTTGTACACATTCCCAAAAATGCGAAGTGAAACGACCATCTCTATCGTAGATAATGGTCTTCGGATCTCCATGCAGTTGGATCACTTCCTAAACATATAACAAGGCTAGTCTTTCTATGGAGTAGGACACTTTGATTGCTAAGAAATGGGCAGACTTGGTCAATTTGTCTACGATTACCCAGATAGCATCATAGTCATTTGTTGTCTTAGGTAGACAAACAATGAAGTCCATGACTATGTCTTCCCATTTCCACTCTAGAATCTGTATGGGTTGTAGGACTCCTCCTGGCCTCTGGTGTTCTGATTTCACACTTTGGCACATCAGGCAGGTACTGACATACTTAACTACATCTCTTTTCATTCCAGACCACCAAAATCTCCTTTTCAAATCCTGATACATTTTGGTAGAACTAGGGTGCATAGAGTAGGGAGTTCTATGGGCTTCCTCAAGAATCTTCTTTCTTAGCTTCTCACTGCTAGGGACACATAGACGGTCTCCATAATAGAGTATCCCACTATCAGATACTCTAAACTCATTACATTCTCCTTCTTACATCTCTTGCTTGATCCTTTGAATATCAGAATGTTGATCTTGCTTTTTCTGTATATCCTCAAGTAGAGTTGACTCCAATGTCAATACTGAGAGTTGCCCATCTATGATCTCCACTCCATAATCTACTATCTCTTGCTGCAGTAGTGGTGACAATGATGACAAGGATATCAAAGTTGCGCAAGTCTTCCTACTTAACGCATCTTCCACTCTATTCGCTTTTTCTGGGTGGTAGAGGATCTCATAGTCATAATCTTTAACTAACTCCAGCCACCTTCGCTGTCTCATATTCAGGTCCTTCTGAGTGAAGAAATACCTCAGACTTTAGTGATCTGTGTAAATCCTACACTGGACTCCGTACAGATAATGTCTCCACATTTTGAGGGTGAATACTACGGCGGCTAACTCAAGATCATAAGTAGGGTAATTCTTTTCATAATCCTTGAGTTGCCGGGAGGCATAAGCAATGACCTTGCCTTCTTGCATGAGTACCAACTCCTAGCTCCAACATTGAGGCATCACTGTATATGTCAAAACTTCTATCACTTTCTGGAACTGTAAGAATGAGAGCACTTGTCAATCTTTCTTCAACTCAATGAAAACTCCGCTCACAATCTTCAGTCCATTCGTACTTCTTATTCTTTCTGGTAAGGGCGGTTAATGGAGAAGCTATCTTGGAAAAGTCCTCCACGAATCTTCTGTAATATCCTACTAAACCCAGAATGTTTCTGATCTCACTAGCATTCTTTGGTCGACCCCAATTACTAACTACTTCAATCTTTGTGGGGTCTACCATGATTCCTTCCTTGGTAATGACGTGACCTAGGAAAGCCACTCGGTCAAGCCAAAATTCACACTATGAAAACTTGACATACAACTTCTGCCGCTGTAGCATTCTTAATACTACCCTCAGATGCTCATCATATTCTTCCTGAGACTTTGAATAGACTAGGATATCATTGTAACGCCCGTTTTTTTTTCTTTCCATAAAGCGGCATTACGTTAACATACTTAGGGCATGTAGACATCATAATGGAGTGGAAAAACTTTAAACATACACCTACATGCACCTAGTACCATTCCTAACATGATAACATAGGAACTTGGCATATTAACTTTATTCTTAACATCATATCATGTCATACTTAGCATCATGTCATGTCATAGAGTCACATAAGTCATCATTCAAGCACATAAGTAGCAAGGTAAAGTTCTAGCATAAGACGAGTAAACATATTATTTTCTTGGCCAAGTCACTACCACACACATGCATTCTTGCCCTCCTGCTGCTTCCCTACTGTCCCATTGCATGATCTGCGGTATAAGGAATTAAGATTATAAGCACACAAGCTTAGTAAGACTCTTTCCTACTCACTAAAACATTCATCACTTAATAACGAGCACATGAAACATTAACATACTTAGTGCTCTACTTCGAACATAAGCATCTAGGATCATTTAGCATATACTTGACATGACATGAATATAAACATAATAAACATTCTTAGCATGGCATGATACATGGCATAAACCTAAACATCATAAACATTCTTAGCATGACATAATACTTGGCCTAAACATAAACATAAAAACATTCGTAGCATGGCATAATACTTGGCATAAACATAAACATAAGAAACATTCGTAGCATAGCATAATACTTGGCATAAACATAAACATAAGAAACATTCGTAGCATGGCATAATACCTATCATAACATGAACATAAGGTATGAACCAACCTGTATGACATAAACATCGGCATGCTTTCTAACATAGCATATGGACATCTTCTTAATATGATCATAACATAATCATTTACTATCATGCATATTTCTTGACATGAAGCATAAGCATAAGATATTACTATCATGACATAATGCATAACATGAATGAATGCATGAGTCTAATGCATATACATAAGGATGCTTAACTTTTAAAATCATACTTTTAAATACTTAAACATAATCATAACATCATTGGGGGTCCCCGGCTTGTACCACATACATACATCATAAGCGCGCATCCCTAAGTAAATACGAGGTAGCGAGCCCCGACCTACTAGGGTAAGGACAGCATAGTCGGTAGTCCCAGAACCGGGGCGTTCTTAAGGTGCCCATCCCTGTTGCACAGCTTCGGTAGTGCTAGAACCATGGACAGTATAGTTGGTAGTCTAGAACCGGGGCATTCTTAAGGTGTCCATCCCTTGGAACCATACTTCGGTCCGGTACAAGCCCATTCATAAAGTAAAATACTTTACATGCTTCATCATTCATAAGACATGGCATACATCTTCATTCGTAAAACATGGCATGCATCTTCATTCATAAAACATGGCATGCATCCTCATTAATAAAACATGGCATGTGTAACGACCCGACCCGTGTACCGGCCCATTTACCGGTCTCACGACCGTCGTACCGTCAACCATCGACCGTGTCGTCATTCATAACATGGCATGCATCTTTATTCATAAAACATGGCATGCACTTTCATTCATAAACATAACATGCATCTTCATTTATAAACATAACATGCATCTTCATTCATAGCACATGACCTGCTTACATAAACATCATTCTTATTCCTAGTGCTTGCATGATCATGGCATATAAGGTAAACATTGCATTATAATCATTGAACATGACATATTTGCATAGGCAATTATCCTAATCCATAGAGTTTGCATGATCATGATACACAAGGTAACCATTTGCATTTCATACATAAACATGGTATTCATCCCAAGCATACATAGGTAGGACTTCCATAAACATACTACCTACCATTCAAGTGCATGGTATAGAACACAAGACATTCATAATTAAACCCTAATAAGCATGACATCCAATCATAAACATAAACATGAAACATGGTGCTTAAGGTTAGGGTTATAGGTAACTTAATTTCTACCACATGCTTGAACCTTTATATATATATATATATATATATATATATATATATATATATATATATATATATATATATATATTATATATATATATATATATATATATATATAATATATATATATATATATATACTTCATGATAAAGCATAAACCATCATTCTTCAAACCTTAACTCCATCCAAACCCTAAATTCCTTGTTTGGCCGAAACCTATAGGGAAGGGTTCCATCATTCAATTAACATGTAAGATAGCATAAGGTAAAGAAACAACCATACATTACTTATAAGACCATGGGGAGCCATTAGGGCTCATGATTAGGGTTATCCCTAACCTTTAGCCCTCCCTCCTAAAGCTGGCCGAAACCCTACAAAGCCATGGGTGCATGGAAAAATTCCATAAAAACCCCAATCAAACATTAAACACCAACCATACCCTACCATAGGGCCATTAGGACCCTTGCTTGAGGGAAGTCCTAACCTTTTTGCCCTAGACCCTTCTTGGCCGAAACTTACAAGGGTCACAAGACCTTGTGAAAATTCACCCAATTCACTTTAAACCTCCTTTTGAGTCATGGGGGTACCCAAAGTACATACTTGAAAGGTTAGGCCCAATCCTAACCAAAGAATCATGGTGAGAGTCCCAAACCCTAAGGGGTCTTTAGGGTACTCCAAAAATTCCTCAAAAATTATATTTATTCCATATTCATCATGATAACACATTAGAAAACATGATTTAGATTTTTAATATCATCATGGACCCAAAAACCCATGTGGCCGAATACTATAGGGGTCCAAAGCATAGTTTTCTCAACATCAAACTCAAAACCAACTTTATATTATGCTAAAAATCACAAAGGAACTATTATACCACAGGTGAGGGAGTCTTACATTGGTTGATCTTGATTATAGACCTTAGATTTGGGAGAAGGATGAAGATCTTGTTGCCTCTTGACCACCCCTAGTCTTTGTACCCTTGTAAAAGCCTTGGATCTTGGAGATGAAGCCTTAGGTGAACATTTTCCAAGGGAGAATCCCCTCTTGGGATTTCGGCTAGAATGTGGGAGGAGGAAGAAGAAAGTAACTCCCACGCCCCCTCTTTATAACACATTAAGGAGGGTAAGTGAAGAGTCATGGTGTCTCTTCATTTTCCTTAAGCCTTAACCGTAATCCATTTCATTTCCTCATAGCACTCCCTTGCTAGATGAATTTGTTAGAGCATGCATGGTTGTAGAAGAGGTCCAAGGTTCAATTCTTGGTGCATGCACTAATTTTTCTATTTTATTTTTATTTTATTTTTCTATTATTTCAAAAATCCCTTAAAAATTCCCCCATAATTATGTTAATATTTCTCATTAAAACCCCTTTATATTTCTATAAATTTTTACCTAAAATTCACCAATAATCATGGTACTAGAAAGCCCATATAAGGCCCATTAGTGCCTAACTTCCCAATTTAAATAGGAGATTTATGCTAACCTCACCCATAATCCTACTAATACTCCTAATTAAAATCCATTTATATTCATATTAACTTTTTGCCTAAAATCTACCAATAATCATGGTACTAGAAAGCCCATATAAGGCCCATTAGTACTTAGTTTTTCAATTTAAATGAGAAAATCATGGATTTCTAGGCTAAGGTTCGTACTAATATCTCTAGGTCCCTCGGAAAATTATCTAGACATGATCAATATTTTAAAGAAAATATTGAGAGAATTTTTCTGATCGTTACAATCCCCCATACCTCGTGAATGTTCATCCTCGAACTTAGAATAGCTCCGGGTACTTGCGTCTCATCTTGTCCTCGCGTTCCCAGGTAGCTTCTTCGAACCGTTGCCTTTGCCATAGGACCTTGACTAAGGGTACCTTCTTTCTCTAGTTTTGTCTATTATTAAGCTATTCACGAAAGAATATAATTTAACTTATTCCTGGTTAATTGCATTCGCTACTTCAAACTAGAATCTGACTTTCACTTACTATGCACAAGTTTATCATCTATGCACCAACTTATCACTCTGAAGCTCCTCTCAATTAGTACTGATTTCAGTGTCTCTGCTTCTCACCTACGTCTTTTATCTGTATTAAACTAAACGAAAATTACAATTATTATTATATGATTCTCTCTTATTACATTTAGTATCATACTTCAAGTCTACTCCTCAACAACATAATTACCACTTTATATAAGTACCACTCTTTCTCCTTTCCACTCGAATCTCCTTACCCCTTTTTCCGAGAATTATTCTTACTTTATTATTATCTATTCTAATAGTATATTTGTTTCTATGTAACATAACTTCTCATAGTACATAAACTCATGTATCGCTTATCCTATTACTTCCTATTCTAGTTATTTGAGCTACTTACTCTGTTTTAACTACCTAACCTATAATGCATACAGTCTCTGTTAATTATACTAAAATTTCTCAATTAAATTCATAAAATTAGCTTATTATCTTAGCTATAATGCCTATTCGTCATAGTGAATTTGCATTATTCATCTTAGCTTATTATCTTTTATGCTGGTCTATTTTACTCATACGTATCGTTTCTGATATATACTATCTGTTACATTATATTATCATTACATACTAATTCCGGTACTCAAAATTCATCTTGTAAAATTAATGGTAAAGTCTCATCGAAGCTTTCAACTTACCTTTCACTGAAATAACACATTGACATTGCTTTGAACTTAACCTACTTCTATAATGGTTATTTATTTATCTCAAAGTTTCTACTAACAAACTACTACTATTGTATATACTATCTTTTATTAGGACACGACAAGAATTCTGATTATATTTCACTTACTAATAAATTATATTAAATATTCATTGCCTAACTCTACCCATCATAATCTAAAAGAAAATACCACTTACACTTGTAAGAAGATGATTTGGAGTATTCATTTCATTGTTTTCGCTCAATCCAAATTACTTTACTGTCCATTCCTTACTGTTCTCATGAACTGTTACTATCTTACTTGAACTACATATTATACTAAACTTCTAACTTTCGGTTCCATCTTTCCATAGTCTTCTTTCACATATCAAAATACCTTTTCTCATTTATCAGCCATGCTTTCTCCACTCTAATCGCAAAAATCACATTCTTATGATCTCCGTATCTTACTTCTCTATCAAGAATTTATAAAATATTCCTATATCGATCTTTTCCAAAATCTATACCTTATTAGATCGTTTCACCTAGTAAGTTTGCTTGAAAAGAAGCTCTTACTACATTCTTGTCTCTGATAACACTAACCTCTAGTTCCTTCATACAGAGTTATAGCTAAGGTTCTATTCGCTGATCTCTATCACGCCTTCTTTTGCATATCTAGTTCTTACTCTCTTTCTTTCATGTATCAAGAATATTACCCTATGGCTACTACTATATATATATCTGCTTGAAAATTCAAATAACTTAACACATTAATCTATTCCTAATAGATATACATCACTAAGTCTTCATTTCATAACCACTACAATCTCTTAGAATACCTATACCAAATACTCTACTCCCTTAATACTACAGTTAATAAGTCTCCCTTAATAAAGCATCATCCTTTCTTTACTTCTATGCTCATCACTAAATATTAACATACGCCTTTTATCAGTAGTACAAACTTACTTTGGTCCACCACTTTTCTTAATTCCAAACAGTCATGACACTCATACAGATAATGTCCTCATTACTTTACACATTCCTCCTCTCACATCTACTTGCTCTTCTTTTCCGATTTACTCCGTTTTGCCACCACTCAATCATTTACTATATTTATTCCACCTGACTGTAGCTACTTAAGTTAAATCTCTACAGATCACCCTCGCTCTCTATCACTCACATATACAATACAAGTAAGGCTACTATAAGTGATTGCTATTCCTACCCATATATCAATCTCAAAAGTATTTAGTTTCATACAAAAATTTAAAGTAAAGTATCGTTCATAGTTACATATCCTAAAGTACTTTTCATCATAGACATCGTTCATACTTGCATATCCTAAAACCATAAAACATCCTAAAAGTGCTTACTACTATAAGATATGTAAAGAGGTACTTACTTGGAAGCTGCAGGAAGAATGCTTGATGTGTGTGTAATGAGATGGTTACTGCTCTGATACCAACCTGTAACGCCCGCTTTTTTTTTTCTTTCCATAAAGCGGCGTTACGTTAACATACTTAGGGCATGTAGACATCATAATGCAGCGGAAAAACTTTAAACTTACACCTACATGCACCTAGTATCATTCCTAACATGATAACATAGGAACTTGGCATATTAACTTTATTCTTAGCATCATATCATGTCATACTTAGCATCATGTCATGTCATAGAGTCACATAAGTCATCATTCAAGCACATAAGTAGCAAGGTAAAGTTCTAGCATAAGACGAGTAAACATATTGTTTTCTTGGCCAAGTCACTACCACACACATGCATTCTTGCCCTCCTGCTGCTTCCCTACTGTCCCCTTGCGTGATCTGCGGTATAAGGAATTAAGACTATAAGCACACAGGCTTAGTAAGACTCTTTCCTACTCACTAAAACATTCATCACTTAATAACGAGCACATGAAACATTAACATACTTAGTGCTCTACTTCGAACATAAGCATCTAGGATCATTTAGCATATACTTGACATGACATGAATATAAACATAATAAACATTCTTAGCATGGCATGATACATGGCATAAACCTAAACATCATAAACATTCTTAGCATGACATAATACTTGGCCTAAACATAAACATAAGAAACATTCGTAGCATGGCATAATACTTGGCATAAACATAAACATAAGAAACATTCATAGCATAGCATAATACTTGGCATAAACATAAACATAAGAAACATTCGTAGCATGGCATAATACCTATCATAACATGAACATAAGGTATGAACCAACCTGTATGGCATAAACATCGGCAAGCTTTCTAACATAGCATATGAGCATCTTCTTAACATGATCATAACATAATCATTTACTATCATGCATATTTCTTGACATGAAGCATAAGCATAAGATATTACTATCATGGCATAATGCATAACATGAATGAATGCATGAGTCTAATGCATATATATAAGGATTCTTAACTTTTAAAATCATACTTTTAAATACTTAAACATAATTATAACATCATTGGGGGTCCCCGGCTTGTACCACATACATACATCATAAGCGCGCATCCCTAAGTAAATACGAGGTAGCGAGCCCCGACCTACTAGGGTAAGGACAACATGGTCGGTAGTCCTAGAACCGGGGCGTTCTTAAGGTGCCCATCCCTGTTGCACAGCTTCGGTAGTGCTAGAACTGTGGACAGCATAGTCGGTAGTCCAGAACCGGGGCGTTCTTAAGGTGCCCATGCCTTGGACCCATACTTCGGTCCAGTACAAGCCCATTCATAAAGTAAAATACTTTACATGCTTCATCATTCATAAGACATGACATACATCTTCATTCGTAAAACATGACATGCATCTTCATTCATAAAACATGGCATGCATCCTCATTCATAAAACATGGCATGTGTAACGGCCCGGCCCGTCTACCGGCCCATTTACCTGCCCATTTACCGGCCCATTTACCTGCCCATTTACCGGCCCATTTACCGGTCTCACGACCGTCGTACCATCGTACCGTCAACCATCGACTGTGTCGACATTCATAACATGGCATGCATCTTTATTCATAAAACATGGCATGCACTTTCATTCATAAACATAACATGCATCTTCATTTATATACATAACATGCATCTTCATTCATAGCACATGGCCTACTTACATAAACATCATTCTTATTCCTAGTGCTTGCATGATCATGGCATATAAGGTAAACATTGCATTATAATCATTGAACATGACATGTTTGCATAGGCAATTATCCTAATCCATAGAGTTTGCATGATCATGATACACAAGGTAACCATTTGCATTTCATACATAAACATGGTATTCATCCCAAGCATACATAGGTAGGACTTCCATAAACATACTACCTACCATTCAAGTGCATGGTATAGAACACAAGACATTCATAATTAAACCCTAATAAGCATGGCATCCAATCATAAACATACAAACATGAAACATGGTGCTTAAGGTTAGGGTTATAGGTAACTTAATTTCTACCACATGCTTGAACCTTTATATATATATATATATATATATTCTTCATGATAAAGCATAAACCATCATTCTTCAAACCTTAACTCCATCCAAACCCTAAATTCCTTGTTTGGCCAAAACCTATAGGGAAGGGTTCCATCATTCAATTAACATGTAAGATAGCATAAGGTAAAGAAACAACCATACATTACTTATAAGACCATGGGGAGCCATTAGGGCTCATGATTAGGGTTATCCCTAACCTTTAGCCCTCCCTCCTAAAGCTGGCCAAAACCCTACAAAGCCATGGGTGCATGGAAAAATTCCATAAAAACCCCAATCAAACATTAAACACGAACCATACCCTACCATAGGGCCATTAGGACCCTTGCTTGAGGGAAGTCCTAACCTTTTTGCCCTAGACCCTTCTTGGCCGAAACTTACAAGGTCACAAGACCTTGTAAAAATTCACCCAATTCACTTTAAACCTCCTTTTGAGTCATGGGGGTACCCAAAGTACATACTTGAAAGGTTAGACTCAATCCTAACCAAAGAATCATGGTGAGAGTCCCAAACCCTAAGGGGTCTTTAGGGTACTCCAAAAATTCCCCAAAAATTATATTTATTCCATATTCATCATGATAACACATTAGAAAACATGATTTAGATTTTTAATATCATCATGGACCCAAAAACCCATGTGGCCGAATACTATAGGGGTCCAAAGCATAGTTTTCTCAACATCAAACTCAAAACTAACTTTATATTATGCTAAAAATCACAAAGGAACTATTATACCACAGGTGAGGGAGTCTTACATTGGTTGATCTTGATTATAGACCTTAGATTTGGGAGAAGGATGATGATCTTGTTGCCTCTTGACCACCCCTAGCCTTTGTACCCTTGTAAAAGCCTTGGATCTTGGAGATGGAGTCTTAGGTGAACATTTTCCAAGGGAGAATCCCCTCTTGGGATTTCGGCTAGAATGAGGGAGGAGGAAGAAGAAAGTAACTCCCATGCCCCTCTTTATAACACATTAAGGAGGATAAGTGAAGAGTCATGGTGTCTCTTCATTTTCCTTAAGCCTTAACCATAATCTATTTCATTTCCTCATAGCACTCCCTTGCTAGGTGAATTTGTTAGAGCATGCATGGTTCTAGATGAGGTCCAAGGTTCAATCCTTGGTGCATGCACTAATTTTTCTATTTTATTTTTATTTTATTTTTCTATTATTTCGAAAATCCCTTAAAAATTCTCCCATAATTATGTTAATATTTCTCATTAAAACCCCTTTATATTTCTATAAATTTTTACCTAAAATTCACCAATAATCATGGTACTAGAAAGCCCATATAAGGCCCATTAGTGCCTAACTTCCCAATTTAAATAGGAGATTTATGCTAACCTCACCCATAATCCTACTAATACTCCTAATTAAAATCCATTTATATTCATATTAACTTTTTGCCTAAAATCTACCAATAATCATGGTACTAGAAAGCCCATATAAGGCCCATTAGTACTTAATTTTTCAATTTAAATGAGAAAATCATGGATTTCTAGGATAAGGTTCATACTAATATCTCTAGGTCCCTCGGAAAATTATCTAGACATGATCAATATTTTAAAAAAAAATATTGAGAGAATTTTCCAGGTCGTTACAATCATCAATGAAAATAATGACGATCTTATCAAGAAACTCCTTGAATACTCGATTCATTAGATCCATAAACGTTGCAGGGGCATTTGTCACTCCAAAAGGCATGACCACAAACTCGTAGTCTCCATATCATGTTCGGAAAGCCGTTCTCGGCACATCACTCTCCTTGACTTTGAGTTGGTGATACCCTGACCGCAAATCAATCTTGGAAAACACGGTTGCTTCCTTTAATTGATCAAATAAATCATCTATCCTTGACAAAGGATACTATTCTTGATAGTCACCTTGTTCGGGGCTTGATAATCTATACACATCCGTATAGATCCATCTTTCTTCTTGATGAACAACACGGGAGCTCCTTAGGGTAAATGACTAAGGCGATGAAACCCTTGTCGAGTAACTCCTGTAGTTGTTCTTGTAGTTCTTTCAATTCTGCTGGCGCCATGTGATAAGGTGTCTTTGAAATCGGGTTGGTCACTGAAGCCAACTCAATTTCAAACTCGATTTCCCGATTGTGAGGCAGTCCTGTTAACTCTTCAGGAAACACCTCTGGATAGTCGCAAACTACCCGTACCTCTTCTTTCTTTAACTCTTCTCTTTGCCGTGCATCTACTATATACGCTACATAACTAGAACATCCATTATCTAACATCTTGTGAGCTTGTAGGTTAGAAAGAATCCTTTTTGTCTTTCTCTTCGGGTCTCCAACAAACTCGAATGGAAGTTCTGCTTCAGGTGTGAACATTACTATTCTTCTACGGCATTCAATAGTGGCACTGTACTTGCTCAAGAAATCCATCCCTAAGATGATATCATAATCTTTCATGTCAAGGACTACTAAATCACCATAGAGTTCTCGGTTGGAAATCTGAATTGGCATAGCTCTCAGCTACTGAGTAGATGTCATGACCTCTCCCAAAGGTAGGGTCGTTAGGAACTCATCATTCAACACCTCTGGTGGAATCCCTAGTTTCTTGGAGAATGATATTGACACAAAAGAATGTGTTGCACCAGTATCGAATAACACACTAGTATAATGAGATAAGATGAGTATTCGACCTATGACCACGGTAGGAGAATTTGCCACCTCTTCCTTGGTGATGGCGAAAATCCTGGAATTGGTCAGGACTGGTGAGGCTTCCACTCTCCCTTGACTGCTGTAGGGTCCCTCCAGTGCTGGCTGCATCTAGTGCAACTGTGTAAGCTTCCCCCCATACTGAATAAGTTGTGGTGGAGGTAGGTTTGCTTTGTTAGGGCAAGCCCTCGCCATATGCCCTTCTACTCCACAGATATAACACCCGTTCATACCTTGATGACATGTTCCTGGGTGCATCATCCCATATTTTGGGCAACAAGGATATTTGGGGTGCTTTCTTGATGAGCTTCCTTTGTTGCTTCCAGAAGTTTTCTAATCCTCCTGCTTCCTCTTGTTTGGGATCCCCTTCCAGTTCTACGAGTTACCCTAAGAATTCTGGATCGTCACCTGCTTTTGTTGCATCCTAGTGGCCTTTATATTATTTAAGTAGTACTCAGTGATCAAGACACTACTTATCAACTCTTCTGAGGTTTGTGGTCTATTAACACGGCTGGCCACATTTAACGCTATCTCTGGCCTTAACATCTTCAACATCAGCCTGACTCTCTCTTTTTCAGTGCTGACCAACTCCGGGCACAGATGAGATAACCGATTAAACTTTTTCACTGCTTCATCCACGGATAAGTCTCTTTGTCTGAACTTCGTGAATTCGCCGTAATGTTTGTTGGTTACTCGCATGTGAAAATATTCTTCGAAGAACTCAGTCTCAAAATCGGCCCATGTCATCTGGCTGACATTCCTCTTGGCCTTGACTCTCTCCCACCACATTCTAGCGTCTCCAGTAAGATAGAAGGAGGCACACTTGATCTTCTCTACCTCAGGTCAGTCTAGTAGCTCCATTATGATATCTAACGTTTTGAATCATGCTTGAGCATCCCATGGTTCGCTTGTGCCTGAGAAATTTTCTGGCTTTAGTTTCTGCCACTGAATGAGGTACGCTTCTTGCCTTACCCCCCTTGTTGGGACTACTGATGTAACCGATGGATCTTTGATCACAACTGGTGTCGTAACATTTGCTACTGGTGGGGTAATAGGAGTGGCCTGCTGATTAGCCATCATCGTGGCGATAACTTGTTGTTGCTCTGCTACTTGCCTCTACAACTGAGCCACCACCTTGAAGAGATTTGGTGGTGGTACTGCTTCTGTTGCCTCTGACCCTCTAGAAGCTTGCTCCTCATTTTGGACCCTTCTAGGACGTCCCCTTACCATTCTCTCACTATACATCATAAAGAGAATAAGGACATTACATACCATCATACTCATCTAGCATATGTCATATCATCATATTCATATAAAAGACATGTATTGAAAAACATACATTGAAAACATGTATTAGAAAAAAAAACTAACCCCTAGACCTCTTCATTGCAAGACCCATGCACTAACCGTCAGCCCTACAACTCTTTTTCTTTTAAATTGGCACCAGTCGACTGATAGGGCTTCAGTCGACTACACCTGGGAATCACTCGACCAAATCTTTTTGTTCCCTCGGGTAGTCAACTCATACCTGTATCAGTCGACTGATACGCCTGGAACTGCAGCTTCCAGGTTTCAGAAGCATTGATCTAGTGTACAATTTCATTCTATTTCAACTACACAACAATTATAAATACTCATAAACATATACCTAACATAATTGGACTCAATCATACTCTATTTAGCATGCATTTCAAACTCCAAATTAACTACTCAAACTTAAAGTCTTTGCGGAAGTAAACTACTAACTTAAATTCACAAATACTCATAAAGTTCTATTGTTTAGAGTTTAAAATACTAAACAAAACTCATCCCAGAGGACCTCACTCCACGGTTCCATCGCCACTGACATGAATCATCCATCCTTGAGCCTCCTTGCCTTATATCTTTTCTTTATCTTTATCTGCAATAAAAGGATGCAACTATAAGCAAATTGTTTAGTAAGTAGATACCTAACTCACAAAACATGCATTTGATATAAAACATATGCATGCTCACTTTGAAACATATGTAACTGAAAATGTTATTCTTTAACATGGAAAATGCTAATGAATACATTTGTAACAATTGCTTGCATTAGAAAACTTTGCTTGAACTAATAATGCTTAACTTGAAATGAAATGAATACTTGTTATGGAAACCTTGAAACTTATCTTATATTTCATATACTTCAAAATAATAAACATCCTTCTTTGGGCCCGGCATAGTACCAATGCGCGCATCCCTAATAGGTCTCGGGGTAGCTAGCCACCGAACCTTACTAGAGCGTCTACTAGGCTTGCCTAGATCTTGTGGACCTTGGCCCGGTACATGCAACTTAATAAAAATAATATATATAAACCTGTACTCATGCTTATACTTAAAATGCATACTTAGCGTATTCTTTGCACTTAAAAGTAATGTTCCCAAAACTTATTTTGAAACACATCAAGACCTTGGTCTTGTACTTACATAAAAGCTTAGTCCTAGAACTCATTCTAGGATTTAGTAAGATCTCGGTCTTACTCAGAACTTTTATCGAGCACCTTGTGTGCCCTAACGCCCAAAACTTATTTTGGGGTAAATCAAGACCTTGGTCTTGCTAAACTCATGATCACACACTCAAAAGAAACTTAAAATCAAGTTCTACTACACTAGAAACCATACGAAAACTACTTTTACTGCAGGTGAGTGATCTACTTACATCCTTGGGCTTCGAAACTTACTACCCGACGTAGAATCTTCTCCCTTGTGCGATCTTCCAACCCTTGGCCCTAGGAGAGAACCCTAGTTTCTCTTTGGTGAGAAACCCTAACCTCTCCTCTCTTGGTTTTCGCAGGGAAGAAGTTTGGGTTTTCTCCCTTTCCATCCTTTATATATTAAGTAGAAGTTGAACCATCTCCCATAAGGAACGCTTACTATTACTTATCTAATATCGATTCCATATTTTAGTAAGATGATTACTAACTCGACTAGTAACTTGAAATTAATCCTTACTGCAGGTTGTAGGTTCGAGCCCTTACTTTGACCCCTTCAAAAGAAAATTTTAGTTTCTTTTGTTTATTTTTGGAAAAATTCTGAAAAATTCAGGTGTTACAGTACGGTAGGAAAATCGGTGTAAAAAATCAGGCATGGTAAGGCGTACCCTATTTGTTCTTTTTAGCTTGGTGGAACTAGCCGAACTATCACGCCATATCCAAGACATGTTAAATCAGGGTATATCAAAGTGTAAGCTAAAAGTATAATTTCTTTAAAAAAAAATTTCGAGGAAAAGGTGGTTACTCCGATAACCAAGAAGGCTCCTGTGCATCACCAAGACCGGGAAGTTAATTTTTGAAATGTATTTTTAAATTACTATTTGTTAAACCTGAATCTAGCAACAGGTCACATTAACTTTCCTAACTCAACACAGTTTATCACACAAAATTATAGGATTATCTTGGTTGATAACTTTAGACTGGGTGAGATGATTAAGGACAAAAAAATTTGAATTTTTATTGTCTTTTATTTTAACCTTAATGAAATCTTCAACCTTAATTAAAATTTTACCATAATGAAAACCTTAATGTTAATTAAAATTTTACCTTAATGAAAACTTCAACCATTATTAAAATTTTTCACTTTAATTAAACTTTAACTTAATTAAAATATTCACTTTAATTAAACCTTAACTTTAATTAAAACTTTTACTTTAATAAAACTTAAACTTAATTAAAATGTTCACATTAATTAAACATTAACTTTAATTAAAATTTTACTTTTATTAAAACTTTCAATTTAACTAAACTTTAATTAAAATGTTCACATTAATTAAACCTTAACTTTATTAAAATTTTACTTTAAAATAACTTTAATTAAAATTTAAGTTTAATAAACTTTATTAAAATTTTCACTTTATTTAAACATTATCTTAATAAAAAATTTCACCTTAATTAAACCTTGACTTTAATTAAAATTTTAATTTATTTATACTTTAATTAAATCTTTCACTTTAATTAAAATTTTCAGTTTAAATAAACTTTAAATTAATTAAAATTTCATTTTAATTAAACTATAGCTTAATTAAAATTTTCAGTTTAATTAAACATTAACATAATTAAAAATTTCCCTTTAATTAGCATTAGATTAATTAAAATTTTATTAATTAAAATATTCAATTTAATTAAACCTTAACTTAGTAAAAAAATTTTACTTTAATTAATCTTTAACTTAATTAAAATTTCCACTTTATTAAACCTTAACTTAATTAAAAATTTTACATTAATTAAACCTTAATTTAGTTAAATATTTTTACTTTAATTAAACCTTAACTTTTCTTCAATTAAACCTTAACTTAATTAAAATTTCACTTTAATGAAACCACAACTTAATTAAAACTTTAACTTAATTAAAACTCTAATTTAATTAAACCTTAACTTAAATTTAATCAAACTTTAACCCAAACCTAATTAAATTTTAACTCAACTAAATCAAAATTTTCATTTGATCTTAACCTAAATCTTATTTTTCCAAACTATAGGAAATCAAATGGATATTGGACATTGGGTGCTCCAGACACATGCTTAGAGATTCCATCAAATTTACAGAGTTAAAATACAAAAGCCTAGGAACCGTTGTGTTTGAAAATAACAGTAAACTTATGGTAGTTGACATAAGTAATATTGAACTTTCTGATTTCATTATTAAAAGAGTACTAGTTGAAAATTTTCAATTTAACCTTCTCAGTACTATTAGTTAATTGTGTGATACCGGTTATAAGGTTAAGTTCCGATTAACTGAATGTGTGATTAAACACATAAACAACCCTGATATAATACTTAGGAGACTTAGACACAATAATATTTATAAAATTAAGCTTACCAGACCCTTATAAAATTGCCTCTTAATCCAGAAAGAGGAAACCTGATTTTAGCATAGAAGACTTGCACATGCACATTTTAGAAAGTTACCTAAATTAAATGGCTTAGTTAGAGGCTTACCAAAGTTACCTAATCTTGAGTCAACAATTTGTAATGTCTGTTAACAAGGAAAACAAATCAAATCAACTCACAAATTAACTAATTATATACAAATTAATTCAATACTTGAACTAATTCACTTAGACCTATGTGACTCACATGGAATTAAGTCTATAAATGGAAGTCTCTATTGTCTAGTAATCATTGATGATTATTCAAGATTCACTTGGGTTAAATTTCTAAAAAATAAAGATGAAACTTTTAAAATTTTTAACCACTTTTGCAAACAAACAGAAAATGAAAAAGGGGTAAAAATTAAAAGAATTAGGAGTGATAATGGAGGTGAATTTTAAAATAAAAAATTCAACCAATTTTGCTTAGAAAATGGATACTATCATGAATTCTCTTATCCTAAAACACCACAACAAAATGAAATTGTTGAAAGGAAAAATAGAATCCTACAAGAAGCAATAAGAACGATGTTTAACGAATATGACTCACCAAAATACCTTAGGGCTAAAGCTGTTAGTACAGCCTATTATGTTCAAAATAGAACAACTATGAATAAAAATCTTAGAAATACATCTTTTGAAATTTATTACAATAAATTACTTAATATTAAATATTTCAAAGTTTTTGGATGTACATTTTATATCCTAAATACAAGAGAATACCAAGGAAAATTTACTTCAAAGGTTGAAAATAGAATTTTTGTAGGATACTCACTTACTAGTAGAGCCTATAGAGTTTACAATAACACCATCTTAAGAATTGAAGAAACAACCAATGTTTAATTTGATGAATCTAAGGACTCAAATCAAACTCAATATAAACCAATTGATTTTGTTAGGTCAAGTATTGATTATTTAGAACAAAGCCAAATAGAAAACCAAGAAGATGATTTAATTGAGTCAAATCAAAATCAACAAAGATAAAAATTCACAGGTGTCAGTTCAACTCACCCAACTGATCAAATAATAGGTGACCTAGACCTAAGGGTTCAAACTAAATCTGCTTTTAGGAGCCTAAGCCAAATTGCCTTAATTTCTAAAATTGAACCCAAAACTATAGAAGAGTCCTTACTTGACCCTAATTGGATTATAGCTATGTAAGAAGAATTAGCTCAATTTGAACATAGTGGTATTTGAGATTTAGTACCTATACTCAAAGACAAAAAATTTATTGAATCAAAATGCGTATTTAGGAATAAACTAAATGAACATGGTGAAACGTTAGGAATAAAGCCAAATTAGTAGCTAAAGGCTTTAGCCGTGTAGAAGGTCTTGACTATGATGAAATCTATGCCCCAGTAGCTAGACATGAATCCATTAGAATGATTTTAAGTTATGCATCCCATAAGGGATTCAAACTTTATCAAATGTATATTAAGTCAGTCTTCCTAAATAACCTAATTAAGGAAGAGATCTATGTACGGTAACCACTTGGCTTTGAAAATCTAGAATACTCTAACTATGTTTATAAACTTAAAAAGATATTATATGGACTCCTAGATTCTAGTATGAACGATTAACCAATTACCTAGTTTTAAAAGTATTTAATCAAAGTCGAGTTGACCCAACCTTATTTATAAAAACCTTAAAATTTGACATTTTTATTGTGGGATCATTGTGATAGATAGAGGGGGTGAATATCGATAACATATTTTTCAGAACTTTATCAAGAGTAAGCACAGTGGAAAAGAGCTTACAAAGATAAAACACTACTAACACAGTTTATTTTACTTGGTTTGGAGTTTGTGACGGCTCCTACTCCAAGGCCCATGGTCCTTAATCATTTTTGTTGGGGAATACTATAAGTCGGAAAATGATGTACAAGTATAATAATTTAAGTATAGAATTAAATTGAAAACTTTATACCAATGACACTTAAGAAGAAGGGCATAACTTGTTGGAGCGGCGTGTCGTCGATCTTGAGCGTTGTTGGTGCAGAAAATGTGATCACGAAAGCTTGTCAAAGTGTTTTTGAGTGCTTGAGTTGATGTCGGAAGGAAAGGGTTGAATCCCCTTTTATACTGGATCTCGGGCGCCTGATAAGCTATAGGGGCGCCCTACACATCACCCAAATCATCCGCATCCTTATCCGTAATCTCGACCAACTTTTATCCTATTCTTGGGTGCCTGGGATCACTAGGGCACGTAGGAGTAGTGAGGCGCCTGGGAGCCGACGTGGTACGACTGCCAACTCAGCTTTGCCACCTATTGAGAAAACCCCTTCTGGGGCGCCTGAGTCCTCTCAAGCGCCTAGGTTCTCGAACGCCTGAGCCCTCTCAGGCGCCCTTGATCGCAGCAGCTAGTCCCTTTAGTCTGCAATCAAGGTTAGTCCAAGAACACAATATAATATGTGGGATCGTTTAGAATTGATAGAGGGGGGGGTGATATCGATAAAATCTTTTTTGGAAATAAAAAGAGTAATTACGCAGCGGAAAATTCAAACAACGCTAACACGTTTTTCTTTTACTTGGTTCAGAGTCTAGATTAGCTCCTACTCCAAGGCCCACAGTCCTTGACCGTTTACATTGTGCAATTCTATATTTCGCAAAAACAATTACAGATTTGAAGTACACAAATATAGAATTTTAATATAAACATGTAAATTAAGTATACTGACGACTGGAGAATGATTCGAAGATCGGAGCCGCGGGTCGTCGTTGGCGCTTGAGACTTGAGCACGGAGCATTTGGAGCATAGCGCTTGAACATTTTCGTTGGAAGCAATGGTGTCTGGAAGCAAGGGGGTGAACCCCTTTATATATAGGCTTCTTGGGCGCCTGTGTTGAAGGGGGTGCCTGACACGTGGCCTCTCTGCGCGAATCCTCATCTACAGACTTGGCCAGCGCCTGGGGCGCCTGTATAATTGATAAATACCATTTTGTTGATTATTTTAATTACTTAAATCCATGTTTGACCTATGTTTTTATTGTTTAATTGTGAAATTACCCTAGGTTTTAGAACTTACTCTTATTTTGGACTTAATTGCAAATTTGTATTAAATTGGATTATTTGGCCACTAATTTTCTGATATATTTTTGTAGGCACCAAAGGTTCAAGGACTTAGGGCATATTGGGTCAAAGTTGAGTCGGAAGTGAACCGGATCAAATTATCAAGCTTACGATTAATCCGGGCCGTCCGATTAAAGAGCGGCTAGATCTGAGCCATCCGAGATCATCTGAAGCAATCCGAGCTAGGGATAGGGTTGATCAAGCATCCTGATCAAGATCTGAAAGTTTCATTCCAATCGGAGCTAAATCAACCATTGGATCAAGCTTGGAGGGCTCTAGATCGTCCATTCAAAGACTAAGTTGATCTGGACCATCCGTTGCACATCTGGAGGATCCGAGCTACCACGAGGCAGATCCTGACCCCAGATCATCATCATCAAAGTTTGGCTCCAATCAGAGCAAGATCAGCCGTTGGATCTCCTCCGATCAATCTGGGCCGTCCGTTGATAACTATTTAATCAAAACGCAGCAGCCTTCCTTCCTTGTCGTGTTTCCTCACCGCAACACCTTCTTCTTTGTTTTCTTTTGCATTTTCTTCAGTAATTTCATCATCCAAGGGGCGCGACCCCTCAATTTCTCCATTTGATCATCATCTGAATCCGTGGAAGACAATTTCGATCGAGATTTCAGCTCAATTGGCGTCAGAATAGGGGTGTTTGAGGGTTTCGGCATCTCTGCTACCCAATCGATTGTGTCTCATCCGCAAGCCATTTCCGACCAGTTGAGCTGCTTGTAGGGGTTCTCAGGTGAGCTCAGATGTTCTTCAAATCACAATCGCAAGCCATCCATCGAGACAAGAGAGATTGGACTGGAATTTTTCCAGCTGAGGCAGTTTGAGCAGATTGGTAGATTGAGGTTGTTTTTCCACTGATTTGCTGAGCCTAGGGGTTCGAAGCCAGCTCTTGCTTGACGACCAAGAAGATCTTGAGCTTAGGGAGAGTTGAGGAGTAGTTTAACTAGTTAATTTCATGTTTCTAGCTGTAAATTTCGTTTCGGCAGTTAAATTTCTATTTCTGAATTTCGTATCAGATTGTTTAGTTTCAGTTTCTGATTGTTTTGCTTTAATTAGATTTAATTTTGCAAGTTAAGTAGCTAGATTCCGTGTTTAGTGAACAATTATCTTTAATTTCAGTTTCTTACCTTGCGTATCAGATTTTTGTTCTGTGCAGCAGTTTTTCTCTTGCGTTCCAATTTACAGTTTCTCATTGCGAATTAGTGATCAACAGCTCTGTGTCAATCTTGCAGCTGTTCTGATCTAGTTTGTCTTAGCTTTAGTTTCTAAACTTAGATTACACGTCTAGAGTTTCATTTTTGCATTTGGGTTCCTGTAATGCAGTTTTGGTTTTGAATCCTGCAAGTTTGTGTCAATTCTGCTAGTTTCGGGTACAAGTTGTTGAATTTTGTATCAAGTTAGTTTTATGCTCTCTTGTCTCAATTTCCATTGTATCCTGTTGCATTCTCCAAGGGCTTCAAATTCATTTCGGCTGTAGGTCTCAGTTGGTGAGAATCAGCTGGAGTATTAGTGTTATTTCAGCAGGTTTCAGGTATCATTTCTGAGTGCGTGCCAAATAATCATTGGTTCTCCTCAACTTTTCTGAACTGTGGATTATTGCATAGATTCCAGCTTTCAGTTTGTTTGTTCTGTGTTTATAAAGTCACAGTTTCTGCAATTGATCTCAGAATTAGAATCATTCTTGGACTAGCTTTTCTCATGCGTACAAGTTGAATTGCATTTCATGCACTTGGTGTCAAGTGAAATGGTGGCACTGATTTTGTATCAGTTCATTATTGGATTGTTTTGTATTAGTTTGGTCTTGGCGTGGTAATTCATAATCAATTCTTTGCATTAGTATAAATCGGAACTAGTTTGATTTCATAATTGATTTGTTTTCCAAATTGAGTTTAGTTGAATTTAAGAAGTCCTTTGGGTTGAGTTATAACTTGCCATTACTTTGTTTATCTTATTAGCTAAGTTTCCTTTATCTTCATTGTGCTTTCATTTTCTATTGCACCCCAAACCCAATTCACATTCGAAACCCAAAAACACAAACGACACATAAATACAAGCACGAATCAAATTATATCAACTAGCCCCGAGAAAAATACGACCTGTGGCCCCTTTACTACGTTTTCATTCTTTGATTGCAAAAAGGGTTTCCAGTTATTCATTTATAAATATCTAAATCTGATGGACCCACATTCGTGACAGTCTATTTTGGGTCCGTCAAATTTTTGGCGCCGTTGCCGGGGAACTAACTAGTTGATTTGTTTGATTTTTTCTTGTATGCCTTTGGACATATCATTGGGTTCTATTTTATTTTGCTTTATCTTTTGTATACGGGTACTGCCATTTTTCTTGTTTGTTTTGTGATAGGGCTGTAAGATCAAAATGTGGTCACCAGAGTTCTGGACAGAGATAAAAGAGGCATTGGTGGAGTTGAAGTGTAGGGTTAAGGAGTTGGACTACCAACAAAAATGTAAAGCTCAGTCATCTACTTACCAGAAGCCGATTCAGCCTACATTTCAGCCACCTCAGCCACAATTTCAGCCTCTCTAGAAATTCCAGCAGCCAAATCAAGATTTCCAGCAGCCCTATTCTAATTTTCAGCAACCAAACTTTCAGTTTCAGCCACCATTACAACAATTCGAACAACCACAGCAATTCCAACAATTTCAGCCAGATTTTTGGCCAAGTCTACCAAATTTCCAGAATTTTCAGAATGGGCAGCCACTATTGCAGAATTTTCAGCCCCAATTCCAGCAATTTCAGCCCAACTTTCAGCCACCTTATCAACAAGATCAATCACTTTTTCAAGGAATTCAGCAAGGGTGTTTAGATAATCAGAATTTTCAGCAGCCTTTTGCAAGTTTTCAGCATGAAAATAATCAATTTCAACCTCAATTCCAGCCATATCAACAAGGGCAGCAAGATTGTCAATTGTTTCAAACATTTCCACCTCAAAACCAACTATTTTTCCAGCCCACACAGCCCATTAATCAGAATTTCCAGCAATAAAACCAGAATTTCCAGCCCGCGCAATCTCAGTTTTTACCACCACAAATTCAACCTCAGATCCAAGATTTCCAGGGCTACCATTTTCAGCAAGATTTCCAGTTTCAAGGACAGAATTTTCAGCAAGACACTCAGAATTTTCAGCCCCTCCCATTTCAGCAATTTAATCAAGGAGGCTTTGATGATCCTGATTGGAGTGAGGCTCAACAACAAAGGATGATGGAGATGTGTCAACAATTCCTACAACAACAACAAGACTTCGCAGGACGCTTTGGAAAATTGGTTGATCAAATTAATCAGATAAAAGCCCAAGGATCAGAACCATTATCTTCTCAAGCTGTTTTTAATTCTGAGAGCCCCGGAGTTGATTTTATCTCAGTTCAAGGTGGCCCTAGTGCATTGCCAAGTCTATCTTCAAGTAATCTTGCAAATTTGGTAGAAGAAGAAGAAGACGAAATCATTAAAATCTGGGCACCTACAGCATGCATCCCTCCGGAGATTCATATTCAAAATCCATTGCCAAATTTTTCAGCTCCACGGGACCATTCTAGACTCTTATTTTGTGATGATAGCATTATTGATGGTCCTAATTTTTCTAATATTGTTGTTGTTGCAGATATTACTGAGGAAACATGCATAGGAGATGATTCCACATGTGTAGGGGATTGCACTAAGCCCCAGGGACCACCACAATTTACTGGTACATTAGAAGATTCAGAAGATGAACCAGAAAGTGTAGGGACTTGCATGGTGGAAGCAAGCACCCAAGGATCACCTATTCCAGTTGAGTGTCCACCAGAGAGGGAGGCTGAAGAGGAGCATGTACTTGATCAGGAGGAAGCCATGGATACATCTACTCTTGTAGAACCTCCAGGTATTCTCCAGCACGCTCAGGTAAGTATTTCTCCTCTTTGATCAGAAAAATTCAAAAAGGTACCTAGTGCTAACTTTATTGATTCTGATGAATTTATTGATATACCTTGTGTAGAAATTGTTTGTGAAAATCCAATAGAGGTACCAAAAATTGATTTCATTGGTCGTACTGCATTACTTGATACATCTCTTGTAGATAGGGATTGTGAAATAATTTTAGAGGCACCTATAATTGATGTTGTTTGTTATGATGAATCTCTTGATACATCTTTTGTGGATATGGATAGTGAAAAATTTTTAGAAGTGTCTGAAATTGATGTTATTTATTTTGATGAATCTCTTGCTATATCATATGCTGAGGTTGAATGTGAAAAACTTATGGAGATATCTGATATTGATTTGATTAGCTGTGACACATTGCTTGATACACCCTGGATGGAAAATAATTGCGAAATTTCTATTGATGTGCCAGAAATTGATTTCTTTATTTATGATGAGTATCTGGATGCAAATTTTGTAGGAAATGATTTTGATAATTTCATTGAGGTACCAGAATTTGATTTAATTGGATATGATGCAGTTTTGGATTTATTTCATGCAGAGACTAAATTTATATCATTTCTTTCTGACCCTGAACGCTTGAGAGAGGTATTACATTATTTTGCAGAGTCCAGAAGACTTCAGGAGTGGGTGCTCCAACTGAACAGACTTCAGCCTCCTGGAAGGACTTCTGAAAGGCATCAAGAAGGAGGAGAAGATCTTACTTTAATCCATAGCCCTCCATTCCTTCAATGGATTCTGAACCTAAATCGCCTGCGGCCACCTGAGCAATTTTTTGTAAAGTTCAAGTGTGGGGGAGTTTTTATTCTCTCAGCTACCCAGACTCCTCCACTGCCCAGATGGAGGCTCCTTCTGGATAGACTCCGCCCACCAAAAATAAAGGGGAGTTAGTTCTTTCTTGTATTTTCTTTTATTTTATTTTTCATTTTCATGCTTTCTAGAAATAGAATTTTCTTTTAAATTGAGTCCTTGTCAATAAATGTATGCTAGTTCTCTTAGAAGTTTGTTTCTTACATGAGTGGAAATAAAAGTATCCCTCTAGATTATCTCCATAGCATGTTAGAGTCTTTTGAAAATAAATTAAATTTGGTTGTTAAAACTTAGGGTTTAAGCTTATGGATGAAATCTTGGATGCTTGAGTACTACTTTGCTTTAGATTCTTAATTGATGAATTGAGATGAATCATTTGCACCTAGTGAGAATTAGCCTTATTTTTTTGTGGCACACATATGTTATTGTACTCTAGAACTTACTTAGGTTCTTTCAAAATCATATTTCAATGATTGGATCACATCTATAGAGGCTAATCCCTTTGTTTACCTTCCCATTTCAATTTTGGCAAAAATCATGTTCAATCCCTTTTTCTTTACTTATTTCCTACTCTTAACCCCACTTTTCTATGGGCTTGTTTGTTTGGAATGTTTCTAATGCTATTTTGCCCGAGACGGACAAAGATTTAAGTGTGGGGGAGTGACTAAAGTTTTGGGAATTATTTTAGAGCAAGGATGTATTTCATGTCAAAAAGAAAAAAAATTTCCAAGTTGAAGTCAAAGGTGCCAAGTGAGTTGAATTTGAATTCTAAAAATGAACAAGAGGATGGAAGCAATTGGAGATCTAGATTCCTTAACATATTTTGAAGATCCAAGTGGCATGGTGTGACAATGAAAATTTTTTTCTGCAATGAGAAACAATGGCACGAAAATGCAAAAAGAAAGAAATTCTTGTGCCAAGGTGAAAAAAAAAATCTGCTAACTTGGATAGGAAATTGTCTTGGATAAAAACTGAAAAGTTGGAATTTTGGGAAGCTAAGATCAGCAACATCTTGTAGAGACTGAGTTGAAGCTGGAATTACTTGACTCAATGCAGAAATGTTTGTGCCAAACAAGGAAAATCAGTTTGTGTAGATCTGAACTTAGCTGGACTGTTCGGAATGGAAACAAATGCAAGGGTGCTGACAAGGATTAAGAACAAGTCCATCAACCAGCCAGCCATCAGAAATTTGAAAAGCAGCAGGTTAGTTGAATTTAAATGCTGAAACCTCATCAGGCAGTGCTGAAAAACAAACCTAGAAATAATCTGTGCAGAGCTGAAACTAAACTGCATTGCAAGCCGAAAACTGGAAAATCTGAGCTGAATTGCAAGGATAGCTACTGAAATGATACAAGCTGATTCCATGTAAGCTGCAAAGTGATGAATATCTTGAAGGACTGTTTGAAAATTGCAGTCGAAAAAAATCAGATTAGTAGTGCAGTTTGAGCAGAACTTGTGTTAACTTGAGGCTGAATTTGATTTTTCAAGGCTGTCCACTGCCATTTTGCTCAACTACTCCTATATGCTAACTGATGTGAAGAAATCAAAGACTTGAAACTGATTGAATGGAAGCTGAATTGAATCTGTGCAGAATTTTCAGTGTGCCACTCAAGTCAATTGCTGGGTTAAAGTTGAGTCTGATAAAGATTTGGGAGCTGAGCACAATTTTTGCAATGCATTACTAAATTATTAACAGAGGTTTGCAGAATGTTTTCCCTGAAGTGAACTTCTTGGTGAGCAGTTTTCCAGTAAAGGGCAAATGGATGAAAGAAAAAAAAATGGCAGTGATCACCTACTTAGCCATTTTCAAGTAGACAATTTAAATTCTCCACTACCATTTGATGCAAGGACTATTGATGTTAATTGTTGGAGAAATCAGAGACTTGAAAAGCTGCCACCGTGGATGCTGAACTTGAAACAGAAGGAGAAGAAAAAAAAGAGAGAGAAAATCAGAGAAGAAGAAAGAAAAGACAAAGAAACAAGTGGCATCCAACTTAAGTTTTGGCACCATAAATTAGTGAAGATTTCCACATCCGGATCAAAGCTTTATTCCATTCCATTTTTGACCTTACAAGAAAGAAAGAAAGAAGAAAAAGAAGAATCAGAAAAGAGAAGAAAGAAAAATGGCAAACAAGAGCAAACTTGGCACATTAGACCAAGGAAGGATTTTCTTCACCCAAATGAGAAGCATTATTCAATTTTGACTTCGCCACACTTTTTGATATCACTAGAGGACTATTAATATGGGGCAAAGTTCATTGGAAACATCCTTGAGCACTCAAGTCTCCCACTTTATATTTCCATTTTCTTAGCTTTTATTCCATTTCTCACCATTTTCCATGTTTTCACTTGTTTTTGTAGATATTGATCCTAATCATGAATAATGGTGGAGAGTAGATAATAAGCAAGCCTATGGTAGTGTAAGAAGCATGTGTGTTTGAGTGAGCTCCACTTCCATCATCAACTTAGAACTTAAGGAGAGAGCCACCCAAAATTTTTCTTGAAAGGCTAGTGAGTTAAATTCATCTCAAGGACTCATGATGAATGAAAAGGCTAAGTTGTTGATTTAAGGACAAGATACTAATCCATAGAGCTTAGATTTATGAGAATTGACAACCCTAGGTAATTTCTTTTCAATTGTTTCTAATTATGTTAAGAAAGCCTAAGTGATACTTAGTTAGTAGTTTCGCGAGACGCTCAAGGTTAAGTGTGAGGGAGTTGATAAATACCATTTTGTTGATTATTTTAATTGCTTAAATCCATGTTTGACCTATGTTTTTATTGTTTAATTGTGAAATTGCCCTAGGTTTTAGAACTTACTCTTATTTTGGACTTAATTGCAAATTTACATTAAATTGGATTATTTGGCCACTAATTTTCTGATATATTTTTGTAGGCACCAAAGGTTCAAGGACTTAGGGCATATTGGGTCAAAGTTGAGTCGGAAGTGAACCGGATCAAATTATCAAGCTTACGATTAATCTGGGTCGTCCGATTAAAGAGCGGCTAGATCTGAGGCATCCGGGATCATCTGAAGCAATCCGAGCTAGGGCTAGGGTTTATCAAGCATCCTGATCAAGATCTGAAAGTTTCATTCCAATCGGAGCTAAATCAACCATTGGATCAAGCTTGGAGGGCTCTAGATCGTCCATTCAAAGACTAAGTTGATCTGGACCATCTGTTGCACATCTGGAGGATCCGAGCTACCACGAGGTAGATCATGACCCCAGATCATCATCATCAAAGTTTGGCTCCAATCAGAGCAAGATCAGCCGTTGGATCTCCTCCGATCAATCTGGGCCGTCCGTTGATAACTATTTAATCAAAACGCAGCAGCCTTCCTTCCTTGTCGCGTTTCCTCGCCGCAACACCTTCTTCTTCGTTTTCTTTTGCATTTTCTTCAGCAATTTCATCATCCAAGGGGCGCGACCCCTCAATTTCTCCATTTGATCATCATCTGAATCCGTGGAAGACAATTCGATCGAGATTTCAGCTCAATTGGCGTCAGAACAGGGGTGTTTGAGGGTTTCGGCATCTCTGCTACCCAATCGATTGTGTCTCATCCACAAGCCATTTCCGACCATTTGAGCTGCTTGTAGGGGTTCTCAGGTGAGCTCAGATGTTCTTCAAATCACAATCGCAAGACATCCATCGAGACAAGAGAGATTGGACTAGAATTTTTCCAGCTGAGGCAGTTTGAGCAGATTGGTAGATTGAGGCTATTTTCCACTGATTTACTGAGCCTAGGGGTTCGAAGCCAGCTCTTGCTTGACGACCAAGAAGATCTTGAGCTTAGGGAGAGTTGAGGAGTAGTTTAACTAGTTAATTTCATGTTTCTAGCTGTAAATTTCGTTTCGGCAGTTAAATTTCTGTTTCTGAATTTCGTATCAGATTGCTTAGTTTCAGTTTCTGATTGTTTTGCTTAAATTAGGTTTAATTCTGCAAGTTAAGTAGCTAGATTCCGTGTTTAGTGAACAATTATCTTTAATTTCAGTTTCTTACCTTGCGTATCAGATTTTTGTTCTGTGCAGTAGTTTTTCTCTTGCGTTCCAATTTACAGTTTCTCATTGCGAATTAGTGATCAACAGCTCTGTGTCAATCTTGCAGCTGTTCTAATCTAGTTTGTCTTAGCTTTAGTTTCTAAACTTAGATTACATGTCTAGAGTTTCATTTCTGCATTTGGGTTCCTGTAATGCAGTTTTGGTTTTGAATCCTGCAAGTTTGTGTCAATTCTGCTAGTTTCGGGTACAAGTTGTTGAATTTTGTATCAAGTTAGTTTTATACTCTCTTGTCTCAATTTCCATTGTATCCTGTTGCATTCTCCAAGGGCTTCAAATTCATTTCGGCTGTAGGTCTCAGTTGGTGAGAATTAGCTTGAGTATCAGTGTTATTTCAGCAGGTTTCAGGTATCATTTCTGAGTGCGTGCCAAATAATCATTGGTTCTCCTCAGCTTTTCTGAACTGTGGATTATTGCATAGATTCCAGCTTTCGGTTTGTTTGTTCTGTGTTTATAAAGTCACAGTTTCTGCAATTGATCTTAGAATTAAAATCATTCTTGGACTAGCTTTTCTCATGCGTACAAGTTGAATTGCATTTCATGCACTTGGTGTCAAGTGAAATGGTGGCACTGATTTTGTATCAGTTCATTATTGGATTGTTTTGTATTAGTTTGGTCTTGGCGTGGTAATTCATAATCAATTCTTTGCATTAGTATAAATCGGAACTAGTTTGATTTCATAATTGATTTGTTTTCCAAATTGAGTTTAGTTGCATTTAAGAAGTCCTTTGGGTTGAGTTATAACTTGTCATTACTTTGTTTATCTTATTAGCTAAGTTTCCTTTATCTTCATTGTGCTTTCATTTTCTATTGCACCCCAAACCCAATTCACATTCGAAACCCAAAAACACAAATGACACATAAATACAAGCACGAATCAAATTATATCAACTAGCCCCGAGAAAAATACGACCTGTGGCCCCTTTACTACGTTTTCATTCTTTGATTGCAAAAAGGGTTTCCAGTTATTCATTTATAAATATCTAAATCTGATGGACCCACATTCGTGACAGTCTATTTTGGGTCCGTCAATAATCACGGGAGTCTCTTTGCTGACGTGGAGGCTTTGCTTCGAGACTGCTGGAAAAAGGCCCTTCTTGGGCGCCTGCCACCATAAAAGCGCCTATATGATCAGGCGCTTGACTCCATTCAGGCGCCTGGGAAGCAGTGAACTTCAGCCTTTGTTCCTGCAACCAGGGTTAGTTCCAAAACACAAACAATATATAAGTTAAGTCTACAAAACAGCCTGAGCTGTCTTGGTTCTAACTTTGGACTTCCAAAAAGGAACCCTAGGTTCAACCGATGCCTAATGTTCACTCCTACAGGGAGCGCGTCCTCGCCTACTCCTCTAAGGAGAATTTACCTTTTTACCAACCGGCTCCTCCGGTTGGACTTTGTCCCAATCTTCCGGATCAGGTCTTCATGCCCAATCCGCAACCAAGACTTATTGCCCAATTCCTTGAATCAGGACTTCGTGCCGAGTCCACGACCAAGACTTATTGCCCAACGCTTGGTCACGACTTAGGTGCGCAGCCCTCAGCCAGGACATATTGCCCAATTCCTTGAATCAGGACTTCGTGCCTAGTTTACCTAGGACTTTTCCTGCTCAGTTAAACAACTTCATTAGATCACGAGATAACCTTAACTTATGAACCCTTTGCCATTATCAAAACTCAGGTTTGATCTTAGTGCTTCCGTCACCAACAATCTCACCTTTTTTTATTTATGGCAACCAGGTTCAAAAAGTTAAGTTCAAAACATATAAAGCATATATAACAAATATGTTTAATTTAAGAAAATCACTTTTTGAAAAATATTTACTAAGCTCCCACTGAAATAAAGATTCTCCCCCTGAAGCTTTCAATGATATGCAATTTTTCAAAAAAGACTAAGTGTACAAATTTTGACCAAGTGTTTTTTTTCAAAAAAAACATATGCACGCTTACCAAGATTTTGCACTTAAAATTTTTTGCATTTTGAAACAATTTACACTAAGAAAATTTTTGCATTTTGAAACATGTTGCACTTAGAAAATTTTTGCACTTAGAAACATTTTGCACTTAGAAAATTTTACACTTAGAAAATTTTGCAACACTTGAAAATCTTTTTGCATTTAGAAAAATATTTTGTATTAAGAAAAATTTCGTGCACTTGGAAAAAGATTTTGAAAAAAAATTGTGCTTAAATGTTTTAATGCACTTAACTTGAAATTTTAACTTGGTTTTTCAAAAAAAAACTAAGAATAATTCATTTCTTTTTCTCTCCCCCTTTGCCATATATCAAAAAACTGCTTGAAAAACTAATTGCGAATCTGAGCCAGTTTTTAACAAAATCTAAATACATATTGAACCAATTCTAGTGAGTCCAAGTAAAAAATTCAAACCAACTAAATTGAACTAGTTAGGGTCCTGTCTAACCTGTTAGCTACTTACTAACTGTTATATAACAGCAGCTTTCACTAGGGTTAGTCAAGTTAAGTGATCTGATCAAGTTAGATTTTCTAAGTTTGAACACTCAGTTGATTACTGTTCAATTATATTTATCGCCCCAACTACTCTAGATGCACTGACTTAAAGCATCTTGAGTTAAGGCATAGACCTAAGCATCTCAACCCAGTCTAGGTTATCAATCAAAGTGTTCTAAGGTACTTGTAAGATGCTGGCTTCTAGATCTATAGGTGCATGCAATTCTAGGGTTAAAGCCAAGGCTAAATCCATTTGCGTAAAAATCCTAGTTTTAAAGAGGGTAATTTTTCAAAAAATCTAAGTCGGAAAAGAATTTAAAATTCAAGACTTAATAAAAATGATTTTTCGAAAGATATGAAATACTAGTTTTTGAAAAATATTGAAAACATAAAAAATTTAAGAAAAATTAGAGCAGTTCTATTCTACTAAGCACAACCCTAACATACAAGTTAAATATGAAGTTGATAAAAAGTCAAATATGAAGCAGACAAATATTAAGTCAAATATAAAGCAGATAAATAGAAGTAACCAAGGCAACTGCATAGTGTAATACAATAAGTCAGCTCTACAAAGTAGGGAAAGTGAGATCATCAAAAGTACAACTCTGGTCTATGAAGATGGACTTGGGGGCCAAAATGGGCCGGGGTGCCATGACCGAAACATCGACATCATCACATCGTGTTGGGCCTATAGGGCGTCCATGTGCTTGACATGATGAGCCTTCATCTCCTCTCGGAGACTATGGACCTCCGTCTCTATCCGAGCAAGGTGCTGGTCCGTAGTTAGTGGTGGAGGCTCTCGTAGATGCTCCTCGATATCGGTGGCATGATCGGCTACATCGACGTCCACCTTGTCGTCCGAATCGATCTAGCGTCGAGCACCTCGTAATCTCCACAACAAAACCCTGGTGGCCGAGTTGTCTATGGCCGCTAAAGAAAAGTTCCTAGCCCCTATCTCATCAAACTCGGTCATAGTAATGATCTCTCCGACAAAGACGTCTCGACCGTGATGATGAAGAAGTGTTGTGAGAATATGGCAGTAGGGTGTCCGTACTCTGGAGTGAGTGGATATACTGGATGCGTAGATGATCGTAGGAATCACTACAAGAAAAAATGCTTTTAATGATATTGAAAAGTGTCATCATATGTTACTTATACTGACATTTTTGATATAGTGATATTAAGTTAAAATGTCCTCTATAGTGATGTCGTCTAAAGTCTTATGATAATTCTTAATGTCACTATAAAATACAAATAGTCACAACACTAATATCATGAATAATTGTTATAGTGACAAAAAAATAGTGTCACTATAAGATTTATAATGACATTTATACATGTTGTTTTATTATGGTAATGATGACCAATGTATATGTCCTTTAAAATTATTTATCAAGACAATTATAAGTGTCTTGAATTTTATTTATAGTCATAATAAAAAATGTCACTAATGATAGTTTATAAAGTTAATTTAAAATACATCGTTATGTAATTGATAGTGACACATATAAGTGTTTGCTATAGTAGTCTATAAGGACATTTAAAATTATCATTAATAGTTATTTAATATGATATTTTGAAATGTCTTTATATGAGTTTTACAATGATATTTTT
The DNA here is from genome assembly GCA_024364735.1 of Boesenbergia rotunda. Taxonomy (NCBI): domain Eukaryota; kingdom Viridiplantae; phylum Streptophyta; class Magnoliopsida; order Zingiberales; family Zingiberaceae; genus Boesenbergia; species Boesenbergia rotunda. The sequence continues at coordinate 644,926 of JAGFNQ010000793.1, read as the reverse complement.
ATCTACATGATTTGGTGTTCTATTGTGACATAAAAATATCATATATTAATAAATATCTCACCCATTTTCAATATTTTCATGATATAAATATTTACGCATATAACTAATTAACATAAATACAAATAAAAATTTTAAATTGAAATTAAAGTGCTAATCAATAATTGCTAATTTTTTTGCAATACAAGACTGTCAAATTGGTCACCTCAAAAAATATCTATGCACTAATCACAATCACAAATATACCCAATGTATTTAGTTTAAGAACTAGCAAAAAATTAAGTTTCTCCTAAAGCAAAACATAACCAAACTTCCAAACTTTGCTGCATCTTCAATCTTCAACCATCACATCTTGAACAAAATCCAATATTCTTGTCACCTACAAAAAAATTATATATTAATTTGTGTAAATGAAATAAAATTAAAGAAGTATATAATAAAGAAAAAATGTATATAATCTAGATCTAGATTTTTTCCACAAGCAAAGTTAACTCTTTGGTATAGTAGAGGCGAACTCATAATCTTATTATACTAGTTAAATAAAACAAAACAAAAGAAGTGTTCTTCTTCAGGATAAGCATGTTTAGATTCAAGAGAAAAAGATAAACATAAAAATTTGGAGAAAAAAATAACACACATCAACAAAAATAAAAATCTAACCTCATGCACCTAGTAGAAGTCTTCTTCATCAACTATTAACTGCAAATATAATTGATATTCATTTTATAAGACACTAACATAATGACATATATAATAATAATAGTTAATTTAAAAATTACATATCATACCAGATGACAAGGCCATGCTATCATTCCTCTAAGTGCATCCTCAAACCTTTGTAAAAGATCATATGGCATAATCAAACTCTCTTCCCGTTGTAGGACAACTAGAACTTGTATTTCACACCAATTTGGTCCCAACACCTGTCTTCCTAGTTCAGTATTTGGATCCATGCTACGAACAACTCCTTTTGCCACAATTTTTGTTGAATCAAATAGACTTTTTATCAAGACAGAACATCCAGTCTACATAAAAAATACAAAAATAATGGAGATGTTAAAAATCAGTAATGCACTAACTCAATATAATAATAAAGTAAGCAAAATAGAAAAAGACTACCGTTAGAGATAAACGCATTGGATTAGAAAATAATGGACTACTAGATGATGTTGTGTGTTGTATATTGCTGCAATTTGAACCAAGGTTATGGTTTGGTTGATTGCAAATCTTTGATTCTAACATTGCAATGTGTTGGCCTTGCTTTCTAATTTGTTCATCCATTTTCTCTAACTGTGCCTTTTGCTCCATCACTATTCGGTTGCATGTAATACGGCTTGGAACTTCTCCCCATAAATCAGATGGGCTAACACCATCTGTAGCGACCCGCCTTCTCTACCTTAGACGGTCCGCTACTTTATCTACTATCTTGACTCTACTGCACGACTAAGAATGCGGAACTTCTTTATTTTTCTTTTAAATCCATCTAGGGATGATATTCTAACTCTAGTAGTCATGCATGATACAATGGCACACTTCTTTTCATCTATAGAACTTCTCTGCAATGCCAGTCGACTGCGATCTAACCAGTCGACTGGTATCGGCCACAGAAAGTTTCTGGGCGCGGCACCAGTCGACTGACCTCTTGGCAGTCGACTGATGCATCGAACAGAAGCTACTGTTCGATAGGGCAGTCGACTGATACTGAACCAGTCGACTGGCACGCCTGAAAAACCTGAAATTTAGATTCGAACTTTGTTTCAAAAGTCCACAAAACATATAGTTTCAAGCCATACAAAGACACAACACCATTTCTGTACTCTATACTAGTTTCCCAAACATTTTAGCCAATCAAAACAACTTCATAAACTCGAAATTAGAACTTTTGCGGAAGTAATTAAGTTATGAAAATCTATATGAACTTTTAACTAAAGTTTTGTACCAAACTTAACTCCTATGCATTTATAATACCAAAACACATGTTCTACACCTCACTAAAACATGTTGGGATGTAATGCAACTTCTCTAAGCATATTTATAGCAATAATAACTTGATTCAAATGGAAACTCTCAATATCTTGGCATATGCATCAAATAGCTCCATCAAGTATCAATATTCAAATCTACTCACACTCATACTCATCCAATGCCATCATAAGGATATGTATGCTAATTAAAATGACATGGAATCTTTACTCATGGTTTTAAGACATGCAAAATATCTAAAACGCAATTACTTGGATAAATGCTATATGATCTAACTCAAACTAAGACTTTATAATAAATACACTTTGAGTCTTTTATTCATCTTGTCCCAAGGACCTCTCCAAGGTCAGCCACCACACACACGTCACTCAGCACCGCCTTGTCGCCTTCCTTCAGAATTGCTTGCCTTTACCTTTACCTGCAGCAAGAGGAAATGCAACTAATAAGCAAAAGCTTAGTAAGTACTATCTAGCTCACAAAATCTCGAAATGTGCAAGCATGCTTTTTAAAACAATGTGAAATCACATGAGATACTTTTATGCTTAAAAGAAACACTAAAACAACATGTATAACTCAAGACATGCATACTAAAGCACTAATAAGTCTTAACTTACTTGTTCTTGGCTTAACTTGAAACTTTAGCAATTCTTTGACTTTTAAATCTTTCTTTAACTTTTAGAAAACTTTCTTAAACTTTAGAAAACTTTGCTAAAGCATATACTTGAAAATAATATCTCACTTGGATCCACTTAAGATGTAAGTACCATCTTATGCGCGTTCCTTAAAAGGTTGGGGTAGCGAGCCACCAATCCTAATAGAGCAGACCTTGGTCTACCAGGGCCAAGACCATGGAATTGGACACCTGGATTTCTTTAACGACGCCCTTGGACGCCGGGTACTGGCCTTAGAAAATAAAATAGCTTTTCTTTCTTTTCTTTCTTATCTTTAAATGCCTTGGCATTTTAACGAGCCCCTTGTGTGCCCAAATCCCTAAGTCTTGACTTTTGGGGATTTCTTAAGGCCTTGGCCTTTTCTTTTCTTATCTTTATCTTCTCTTTTCTTTTCTCATAACTCTTCTTAGCCCCTANGCATATTTAAGCAATAAAAACTTGATTCAAGGGAAACTCACAATATCTTGGCACATGCATCAAATACTCCATCAAGTATCAATATTCAAAACTACTCACACTCATACTCATCCAATGCAATCATAAGGATATGTATGCTAAATAAAATGACATGGAATCTTTACTCATGGTTTTAAGACATGCAAAATATCTAAAACACAAATACTTGGATAAATGCTATATGATCTAACTTAAACTAAGACTTTATAATAAATGCACTTTAAGTCCTTCATTCATCTTGTCCCAAGGACCTCTCTAAGGTCAGCCACCACACACACGTCACTCAGCACCGCCTTGTCGCCTTCCTTCAGAATTGCTTGCCTTTACCTTTACCTGCAGCAAGAGGAAATGCAACTAATAAGCAAAAAGCTTAGTAAGTAGTATCTAGCTCACAAAATCTCGAAATGTGCAAGCATGCCTCTTAAACAATGTGAAATCACATGAGATACTTTTATGCTTAAAAGAAACACTAAAACATGTATAACTCAAAACATGCATACTCAAGCATTAATAAGTCTTAACTCACTTTTTCTTGGCTTAACTTGAAACTTTAGCAATTCTTTAACTTTAAATCTTTCTTTAACTTTTAGAAAACTTTCTTAAACTTTAGAAAAACTTTGCTAAAGCATATACTTGAAAATAATAACTCACTTGGATCCACTTAAGACGTAAGTACCATCTTATGCGCGTTCCCTAAAAGGTTGGGGTAGTGAGCCGCCAATCCTAATAGAGCAGACCTTGGTCTACCAGGGCCAAGACCTTGGAATTGGACACCTGGATTTCTTTAACGACGCCCTTGGACGCCGGGTACTGGCCTTAGAAAATAAAATACTTACTTTTTCTTATCTTGAATGCCTTGGCATTTTAACGAGCACCTTGTGTGCCCAAATCCCTAAGTCTTGACTTTTGGGAATTTCTTAAGACCTTGGCCTTTTCTTTTCTTATCTTTATCTTCTCTTTTCTTTTCTCATAACTTTTCTTAGACCCTAACCTCATATAGGGTACTTAATTAAACTTATCCAAGCATGGGTTAAACTAGAGTTACATGCAAAATCATAAACTAAAGGAAAAATTGCACTTTTAACTTTCTAACGGAAAAACTTACGGAAAACCGCCTCTTACTGCAGGTGAGCAGTACTTACCTTGATTTCCTTGGACTTACAACCGAAATTGACGTCTAGGGCTCGGGAGAAACTTGAGATCTCGATGAACCGTTCGCGCCTACGCGTTCCTCTCGTCGAGACGAACGAAACTCTCCGTACGCCTTGATTCTCCCTTGGCCGGCGCCCCCTTAGAAGAGGAGAGAAGGTCTTGGTGTGGTTTCGCCCAAGAGAGGAGAAGAGAGGGGCGGCGTGAGGCTTGGGAGAGGAAGAGGGTTTAGGTTGAGAGAAATAAAATTTCCCTCTTTAATTATCTATTTATACTTAGGGTATTTAAGTCCAACTTATAACTTAACTTAATATCTCTCTATTTTCTTTCAGCACACCCTTGCTGGGGCTCCTGGTTAACCCGACCAACTTAAGTCGTTGATCCCATGGGAGGTCTCGGGTTCAAAACTCATCCAGGCAACTTTTTGCCGAAAACTCTATTTCTTTTAGTAAAAATACTAAACGGACTCAGAAAAATCCGTAAAAATATTCTAAAAATTTCTAAAAATCCAAAGAATATCTCTAAAGTATTTTTAACTAATTTCAAGGACTTTAAGGACTTAAAATGGAAATTTTGGGGCGTTACAAAAACCACCTACGGTTAAACATCTTAGGGTGTTTGGTTGTAAGGTGTTTATCCTAAACACCAAGGACCACCTTGGAAAGTTCACGGCAAAGACTGATGAAGGGATACTGGTCGGGTACTCCCTTGTTAGCAAAGCCTACCAAGTCTACAATAAGAAGTCTAGATTGGTTGAAGAATCTTCTGATGTTGTCTTTGAAGAAATTCCAAAAGCAAATGATCAATCAGAAGATATTGAAGGAGCTCAATTTGAACTCAGGCAACTGGGTTTGGATGAAAGTCCAAATATTGTTGATAATGGTGATGAGTCTGATGACGGTGAGCCTAGACAACCCATCGATCAACCAGATCCTGAGGCTGAGCCGGTGTCTAGTGAAATCATTCAAGAAGCACCACCAACTCCTAGGATAACTAGATTAGCCTCTAGTCATCCCCAAAACCAGATTGTTGGAGACATCCATCATGGGGTTAGGACTAGATCATTCTTCTGTAATGAGGCTAATGAAGTTGCTCTAATTTTCGAAATTGAACCTAGAAAAATTGATGAAGCATTAAATGATCTTGATTGGATCATTGCCATGCAAGATGAACTAGGTCAATTCGAAAGAAGTCAAGTATGAGACTTAGTCCCTAGGCCCAAGAAGACCACCATTATTGGAACCAAATGGGTCTTCAAAAACAAATTGAACCATAAGGGAGAAATCATAAGAAACAAGACACGCTTAGTAGCCAAGGGCTACAGTCAAGTTGAAGGCCTTGATTATGATGAGACCTATGCTCCCGTGGCACGATTAGAGTCCATCCGATTGATGCTTGCATTTGCAGCACATCGTGGTTTCAAGCTATATCAAATGGATGTCAAATCGGCCTTCCTAAACGGTTTAATAAGAGAAGAGGTCTATGTCGAACAACCTCCGGGGTTTGAGAGTACCGAATTCCCAAACCACGTATTTAAGCTCTAGAAGACGCTTTATGGCCTTAAACAAGCACCCCGAGCTTGGTATGAGCGGTTGTCGACGTTCCTAATTGAAAAAGGTTTTGTTAGAGGCCAAATAGACCCTACACTGTTTCTACGTAGAGATGATGACAATATATTTGTAGCCTAAGTATATGTCGATGACATAATTTGTGTCTCAAATAACAAGGGCTATTTAAATGAGTTTATTGGACACATGGAGAGTGAATTTGAGATGAGTCTAGTGGGAGAGTTGACTTTCTTCCTTGGACTTGAAATCAAACAAACTTGTGATGGTATCCATGTGCACCAATCAAAGTATACTCAAGAGATGCTTTGAAAATTCAACATGAGTGATTCAAAAGAGGTAACCACTCCCATGGCTACAAACACAAGATTAGACAATGATGAGAGTGGTAAACCTGTTGATTTGACTCAATATCAGAGCATGATAGGTAGTCTGCTATACCTCACAGCTAGTCGACCTGACATACTTTTTGCTATGGGTATGTGCGCTAGGTATCAAGTTTGTGCCAAGGAATCTCACTTAATTGCTGTTAAGAGAATTTTGAGATACCTTAAGGGCACAATTGGAGTTGGTCTATGGTACCCCCGTACCGAATCATTTGGCCTAATTGGCTACACCGATTCCGACTATGCTGGATGCAAGTTGGACCGGAAAAGCACAAGTGGGGGCTGTCAATTTTTAGGATCATCATTAGTAAGTTGGTCAAGTCGGAAGCAACATTGTGTTGCTCTCTCCACGACCGAGGCAGAATATATTGCTATGGGAGAGAGTATATCGCAATTATTGTGAATGATTCATACTCTAGAGAACTATGGATTAAGATACAAGGGTGTGCAAGTGTTGTGTGACAATATTAACACAATTAACCTAACCAAGAATCCGGTCCATCACTCTAGAACCAAACATATTGAAGTGTGTCACCACTTCATTAGGGATCATGTTGCTAGAGGAGATGTTGTACTCTCATATGTAGAGTCCAAATCAAATCTAGCGGACATTTTCACTAAACCACTCCCCGAAAATGAGTTTAGCTTCTTAAGAAGGGAGTTGGGAATGTGTCGCGCTTCATAGACATCAAAATGCATTCAAAACCCTTTATGATCATTTTGAATTTTTGGGAAAAATAATTGGGTAACTTGGGGACATCTCACACAAACTATAAGGTTTACCAAAACATTTTTGTTTGCTAGAAATGGGGTGAGATGCTAGAATCAACTTAATTTCTCGAAATGTCATTGCATCCCTTGAGAAATTTGGTTGACGAGATAAAAATCACTTCGGTGACCAAGTATGGGGAAAACCAATGCATAACATATGTGTACTTGGCTCCATGATCATACTTGGACATTCTAATCAAGGAAACTTGATTAGAGACTTGAATTTGGGACAAACTTGCTTGAAATTGCTTGAATGTTTGTTGATTGAGTTTGACTCTACTTGGGTGGAGCAAAGTGATTTGTCAAAACCATAAGGACTTTTGATCCTCCTTCAGGGATCAATGATAGTCATGGGATCACTTCCAAGATTGATAACTTTCATCAGATTTTATCAGAAATCGTTTGGAAGTCTGAAACTGAAAGTTTCAGATCGTATCAGGAAAAATCAGGAAGCCTGATCAGTCACCGGACCAATCAGGAGTAGGATTGATCAGTCCAACGGACTGATCAAGCTGTTTCACTATTAACCACAGAAATTTCTCTGTGTTGGTCTGGATCGGTCCCCGGACCGATCTGGACCTCCCCGTGGTGATCGGTCCATAGACCGATCAGAGAGGTCACAGAACACTTGGCGGAAAATTGTCCAAACAATCTGTGTTGGCCTGGATCGGTCCACAGACTGATCTGTCACTCTGTGGTGATCGGTCCACAGACCGATCAGGGGGCTCACAGTAAGCTTACCAAACCAACTGATCGCTCCCTAATCAATCAGCCGATCGATCAGGAGCCTGCCTGATCGGTCACTCGACCGATCAGGACCAGGCCAGTCCGATCAGGCTGGGGCCTGATCAGTCTGGGCGCTCCCAGATCGAACGGTGATCCATTCGATCACATTAAATTTCGGTTGGTGGACCGATCCACCAACCTATTAACTTCGTGTAAACCCTTTCTTCCCAAGCCCTAGCGCCGAAATCCTCTTTTGCGCGTGCGATCTACTTGCTGTGCGTGAGCTCCTCCTGCGTTTCCTCCTCCCTGCACGTGGCTTCTTGCGTTCGCCTCCTTGCTGCGCGTGTGACTGGGTTTTCTTCTACGCTGCTAGGAGTTTCTCGTTTGCTGCTGTGTTCTCTCTCGCAAAGCACCATTTGTGTGTGCTGTTCTCTGCACAACTCAGCCGCGTGTTTTCTCCAACCAACTCGACAATGGCACCTAAGTAAGGGTTTCCTTCTTTCATCTTATTTCTCCCTTCAAATATCATAATATGTGGTGAACTAACCGTGATGTTTGTTCTTGGGGTTTCCTTTGGGTGTGTGCTGTGTGTGTCTTCACGTGATCAAATCTTGGTTCTTTGATTAAACCCATGTTCATATGATCAATTTCATCTTGTGTTATATTTCATTCTTGTGTCATGATCATGTTCACTTGTTTCACTTTATTTGATTCAAATTGTTGCCATGATCTATTCAAACCCTTTAGAAAGTCATCTAAGGGCAAGGAACCCGCTGAAGGGTCCTCCAAGGGGAAAGGCTCTTCATCATCTACACCCCTTCAAGATCTCCACCACCTCCACATACCAGATTTCAAAATATTCATTATGCACTAGCCTTTCAATGGCACACTTTCAAACTCATGCCATGTCGAACTGTGGACCAAACCTTCATTTACGAATATTGTCTGACAGTACGACAAATCATTGAACACTATGAACTTCAATCCATTCTTTTCCTTGAGAGGCCAATCAACTTTGATTTGGTCTCTGAATTTTATAATAACATGGTCAGTGGAGAGGGCACGGGGTGGAGGACCCGTGTCGCCAGTGTCGACCTTGATTTTAATCTATCTGCTTTCATTGCCTTTCTTGGTTGTCGCCGGTCAGATAATGACTTTTCACTCTACCCTTATCTTCCGGATCCCCTATCGGTTCCCTTTGATGGAGTCACCCCTGACTCTATCCATGAGTACTTTTTCGATCATCCCAGGTCGAGGGAACTCGGTGAGGTTACCAGTGACTTTCCTACATTTGCTGCTCTCCGCCTTTCCCCCATAGATTATGTCTTGTTTAAGATTATTACTAACTGTCTCATCCCTACTATTTTAAAGCACTTAGATGAAATTCACTCATTCCACTGGTTGATGCTCTACGGGATGCATCGACGGTTAGACTTTGATATCGTGACGACCATTTACTTCTCCATCATCGTCCACAATCAGATGTATGGTTAGACAGTTTACATGTCGTTTGACCATATCATCACTGCCTGGTTGCAGTCGGTTGGTATCGACGTTTCACAGGGCAGCATTGTACACATGGTTCGACAGGACTATCGACTTGATCATCGCATGTTGGCAAGTCTGACATTGTTGTCGGACCGCAGGGGTTGAGGTGGAAGGATCGGTGACGTGTGGGGGAGTTACCGGGAGCAGCCCCTGATCAGGAGCCGTCCACTGTTGCTGAGGATTACGATGAGTGGGATCCTGACCTCCGTTGGCAGGTCGCGAAGCTAGAGCGGATGATGCAGTGTGAGTTACATATTTCTGAGCTCTGGCAACAGGAGGTCAGCTCAGAGTTTCGGTCCTTCGATCGCCGACTAGTCGCTCTAGCATCCGATGTTTCTGGGATCAGCTCACTGCAGGAGACGTGGTATGAGGAGTGGTACCAGCATACATTTCCTGGTGCTGCGACCTCCAGTAGCACTCCACCAGGGAATGTCATATATATTGAGGATTCCTCAGACAATGACCCCGCGGCGGATTGATGATGTTAACTATTCTGATTTGTGTCCCAGTTGATTGTTATGCCTTGTGCTATGATTGACTGTACTGTATTTGCCTTGACTTTGATGTGATGTGATGCATTTGCTATTATGCCTGCATTTCATATTTGACTTACTATAATCTGCTTATTGATGGCTTATATGATTGTTCGTAAAATTGCTATCGTTATGTATGCCTCATTATGCGTTGCTATGATTATGCTTATGACGCCATGTTCATATGATACATATAATTGTGTTGCCTGCTTTATATCTATCATATGTGTTTCATATGTTTATCAAAATAAATCAAATGTTATGTTGTTTTGGGATACCCCTAGGGTTGAGGGGGAGTATGTTTAAACATAACAACCCGTCTACACCCTTTTCGGTGTTTGACAAAGGAGGAGAGTGAGGTTGGTTAAGTTTAGGACGATTATGAGTTTAATGGTTGTAGGGGGAGGATCCTGATTCTCCTACAATTCTGATTTGAGACTATTGGATTCAAATCCCTAAACTTAAAATCGGGTTGTCAAACAATAAAAAGGGGGAGATTGTTGATGCAGTCTGACCCTGATTGTTGTTTTGGTGTTGACACCGGTTTTAGTTTAGGTTGATGAGATGATTATGATTGGGATTAAGTCCTGGTCGTGGACTAGGCATACCTAGTGGAACTAGGTTTGATGAAATCCTAACCTGGAGAGTTAGGTGTGGAAAAATCTTAGCTTGGAGGGCTAGGTGTGAAAAGTCCTAACTTGGAGGGTTAGGTGTGAGAAAATCCTAGCTTGGAGGGCTAGGTGTGAAAAGTCCTAACCTGGAGGGTTAGGTGTGAGAAAATCCTAGCTTGGAGGGCTAGGTGTGAAAAGACCTAACCTGGAGGGTTAGGTGTGGAAAAATCCTAGCTTGGAGGGCTAGGTGTGAAAAGTCCTAACCTGGAGGGTTAGGTGTGGAAAAATCCTGGCTTGGAGGGCTAGGTGTGAAAAGTCCTAACCTGGAGGGTTAGGTGTGAAAAAGTCCTGGCTTGGACGGTCAGGTCCTAGCCTGGAGGGCTAGGTTGATGAAATCCTGGCTTGGAGGGTCAGGTCCTAGCTTAGAAAGCTAGGTTGGATGAAATCCTGACTTGGAGGGTCATGTCCTAGCTTGGAGGGCTAGGTTGGATGAAATCCTAGCTTGGAGGGCTAGGTTGGATGAAATCCTAGCTTGGAAGGCTAGGTTGGAGTCCTGGATCGGTCTGGTGACCGATCAGGGAAGTTGGCACGGTGCTCCTTCGTGGATCGGTGTGGTGATCGATCCAGCGATGACTGATCGGACTGATAACCGATCAGGGAGCACACAGTAAGGTTGGGAACCTGCTGCTCTGCTCCTGATCGGTCTGGTGACCAATCAGGGAGCATGCAGTTCGCTCACTGCTCTGCTCCTGATCGGTCTGGTGACCGATCAGGGAGCATACAGTGGGTTTTGGTTTCCCTTACTGCTTGGCTCCTGATCGGTCTGGTGACCGATCTGGAACACTGTTCGGATCGTTCTAGTGAACGATCAAGTGTCGCGAGTTCCTCACTATGACCGATCAGGACGGAGCCTGATCGGTCTGAGCATGCCCTGATCAGTCTGGTGACCGATCAGGAGGGTTGGACTGCGAAGCTAAGAAATCACCCTGGAAAGGGGTGGATCAGACTGGTGACCGATCCACAACCTGGGATCGGTCTGGTGATCGGTCTCGGAGAAATCGCGATTTTTGATTGAGCGTTGGGGACCGATCAGGATGGAGCCTGATCGGTCTGAACCCACCCTGATCGGACTGGTGACAGATCAGGAGGCTCTCTGATCGGTCCGGTGACCGATCACTTTAATTCAAAATGCACTGTCAGACGCTCTGATCACTTCTGAACATATCTGATTTCTCTGCACTTAATCTCTGATACATGATTCTCTGCTGATTTGCTGTGCTAATGATCTGATTAAGTGTGCAGGTGACAGGGATGGATTCAAACACTCAAGGAGAGTCAATAGAGGTCTTTCCTTGGAGCAGGTTTGTCCATTTTCCATCTCAGGTTGCAACGGGCACTGGCGCTGCTGGAGCAGCTGACTGGAGCTAGTCTGAGGGAAGCTTAGGGAGTCCAGGAGAGCTCTGTGGTAGGCTGGATGTTGCAGGTGAGCAGCTGGAGGCTGCAGTGAGATGGCTGTGACCTGGGATCAGTGGAGGAGACTTAAGTGCTGGGTGGCGAACAAGTCTAAGTAACGAAGTTCTCCACATTGTGCTTGTGCTATATGTTATTCCATCATCTTGAGCAAGCAACTGCGATCTTTGAAGCAACATTGTCTTACTTGAGCACTTGAAAGAGAAGCAAGAAGCTTGGCGAGTCCATCAGCGAGAAGACACGAAGAAGGGAGTTCTTGTGTGAGATCTGTGGTGGGTGGAGCTCGGGAGAAGTTTGCTTGTGTTCTTGTGGTCCTAAGTGATAAGTAAGATCCTTCTTGTGTTTCCTGTACTTTATACTTGATTCCTTTCGAAACGTTGTGGAGAGGTTACTCTACCAAGAAGGAGGTTGCATTTTATTTAGATTTTCCGAGGCTTGATCTGCCGATGATCAAGGGATCGCCCACCTTAAGGGCACGCCAAGGAGTAGGGGCAAGTTATCCCCGAACCTTGTAAATCCTCTTGTTAGCGTTTTGCATTTGTGTTTAGCTTAGGGTTTAGTTTTTTGCAACTTTGGTTTTCTTGTTCTTCCGCTGTGCTACTAACATTTGAGGTGCGGAAATACGAAAAGAGCTAAAGTTCAAGTGTCAGACTATATTCACCCCCCCTCTCTAGCCATCCAAGTTCCAACACCCTCAAGAGGGCAGATCTCCGAGACCAACTCGGGATGATATACACCTGAGACCCTCTCGGGAGGACAGATCTCTGAGACTAAATTGGGAGGATATACGCCCGGACCTCCCCGAGATGACAGACTCCCGAGACTACCTCAGAAGAGCCGATCTTTGAGACTAACTCGGAGGGATAGGTCCCCGAGTCCAGATCGGACCATAGATCCCGAGATCACTGTTGAGGCAATCTGTGGTTCGTAGTGACCAAGTGTTTTGATGTTTGGGCAAAGAGTTTAAGTTATGTTTACCCTTGTTTTCTTATATGTGTATGTTGAGTGTGCAGGTTGTACGGGTTACACATAAGGACTTGGCTGGACAGCCTCAGTACAGTGAAGGGTGGCATAGAGACAAGCTGGAGGCTTGTGTGCACCCGAGGGACCTTGGAGAGCAGGGACGATGAGCTGATGGGCGCGGACTTCGAGGCATGCGTGAAGGATGGCTTAGAGGTAAGTTGGAGGTTTGCGTGCATCCGAGGGACAGGAGCCAAAGATGAAGAGGGCGCGAAGGCAACAGTCGAGGTTGCGGATGAGGAATCAGTTGAGTCGTGAGGGTACGAGTGCTGTGTGAATGTACTCAGGAAGGGTTTCAGCTAGGGACCAGTCGACTGCTCTGGGAGTAGTCGACTGGTAGGTGGCTGGTGTAGGACCGATGCACGTGAGAGGGGGGGGGTGAATCACGTGACTTTTAAAACTTTCATTTTAAAATCAGAGTCGATAGAAAATCGTACGATGCTTTGAAAAATGTGCGCTGCGGAAGAATTAAAACGAAACATGAAAGCGAAAAACAATAAAAAATAAGCGATGAGTTTTACTTCGTTCGGAGCCTCAGCGACTTCTACTCGAAGGCCCAGGCTCCTTGAACCTTTCCTGTGGGCAATCCACTAAAATTCTCTACCGGTAAACTCCCGGTAGAGCGATTCGTATACAAGATTAGGCGAAAGTGTAACAACCCTACACTTCCCCCTTAAATAATTTCAGTCCAGACAGAACAAATAAAATTGCGTTACCCAACACTTAAGATTATATGAAGCAGCTTTGGTGTTGGGAGCGATCATTCGACTGCAGTCGGACAGCGTCGAGTCAAAGCACAAACCGCAGCAGAGGAGCGTGGAAGCCAGAGTGCGCCAAAGCTTGAACCAAACTTAAAAAAATATCTGTCTTTAGAGGGCTCGCTTGCTTCTTTTTATAGTGCCTCGAGCTGCCAATATTCAATCCGATGCATGATCTTCTCAGCCGAAACTTTATCCATCAACAAGCTATTCTTAAATAATTTAAAAATAACTAATTAAATTAAGATAAGAATGCATTTAGAGTTAATTAAAAATGCTCCACTTAAATTAAGATAAGAATGCTCCACTTAAATTAAAATAAGAATGCTCCACTTGAATTGAAAAAATAATTTAAATAATGTTAGCAAACTATTCTTTGGAATAATCCAAAGAAGATAACGTTTCTATCCTTTGCTCCACTTAAATAAAAAATAATTTATATAAAGTTAGCAAGCTATTTTTTGGAATAATTCAAAGAAGATAACGTTTCTATCCTTTGCTCCACTTAAATTAAAAAAATAATTTAAAGTTTAAACTCTCGTACAGAATAACATTTTATCATTAGTAGGAGTAATTTTATTCTCAAATAAAATAAGAAATATGAATAATTTAAATGAGAGTTTATCCTCCACCGAGGCTTTAGATGAGGAATAATTTATAATTTTATTCTCAAATAAAATAAGAAATACGAATAATTTAAATGAGAGTTTATCCTCCACCGAGGCTTTAGATGAGGAATAATTTATAATTTTATTCTCAAATAAAATAAGAAATACGAATAATTTAAATGAGAGTTTATCCTCCACCGAGGCTTTAGATGAGGAATAATTTATAATTTTATTCTCAAATAAAATAAGAAATACGAATAATTTAAATGAGAGTTTATCCTCCACCGAGGCTTTAGATGAGGAATAATTTTGTAAAATTTACCTACAAAATCTAATTAGTTCACATATCAAATAAAACCTGTAAAATAGAGTTAATGCAATGGACTAAGATAAGAATGCTTTTAGAGTTAATTAGACCCCATCCAAACCTGGATAAGGATTTAACTAGGACTCAACCGAGGTCACCAAAATGGGCCTAAGTTGGACTGCGCCTACAGTCCTAAAATAGGACCCGTCTTCACTGGTTCGCTCCTAACCAATGAGTCCAAAAAAGAATATGCAAATGACATGCTCTAAGATCAGGAATTTTTAATTTTCTAGCTTAACCCTTAAACTCTCCCCCTTTGGCATTCATCAAAACAAAGAAATAATATGTGCACAAGCATCAGAAATAAAACACACATTCAAGTAATATGCTAGCCAAGTAAAAAAAATACTTTAAGTATTTGGGGGAAAAAAAGAATTCTTAGCAGGCATTTTTAGGATAGGTGAACAATGATTTTAAGGATAGGTGAACCAACATTTTCAAAAATAATTTATTTTCTAACATATTCGAAAGAGCACAAAAAGCGAAAGATTTTAACTCATGCTCCCATTGAACCAAGTAAGAATTTTAGCCATTTTTAGGTGTCTAACCTTAGTTACTAGCTAACTATCTAGATGATAGTAGTGTTCACTGGGTTAGTCAAGTCAAGTAATAATGTCTAGCTCAGATTTTAATTCACGACTACTTCACTTGATCACTGTAATGTGGGTATTTTATGCCCAGACTTACTGCGATGCACAGATTTAAGCATTCTGAAGTCCAGGCAAAGTCCTATGCATCTCACAACCGTTCTATGTTTTGCAAGCACAAACAAGTTATCCTTAATGTGTTTTGTGAGATGCGGCTACCTAAATCTATAGGTTCATGCAGTTTTAGGGGTCAATCTTAGGCTAAGTCCACCAAATTTTTTTTTAAATGCAAGTTTGAAATACTAAAATTAAGCCAATTAAACCAAGAATCAAAGTAATTAAGCCAATGGTCAAACAGAATATGCGAGCTGATTGTTCAAAAGAAATAAGTCTGGTCAGGTCAGTTCTAGTTTATGACACACATTCCTATTAACCTTCTTAAGTTACTAAATTCAGATTCAGGGAGTGGTTTAGTAAATATATCAGCTAGGTTAGCCTTAGATTCAACATGGTTAAGTTCAATTTCTCCTTTATTAACATGATCTCTGACAAAATGATGTTTAATTTCTATATGTTTGGTCCTAGAGTGGTGGACTGGGTTTTTGGTTAGATTAATTGAACTTAGATTATCTATAAAGATTTTGACTTTCTTAAAATCTAAGTTAAAGTCTTTTAACGTATGCATCATCCAAAGTAATTGGGCTACACACTCACCCATGGCTATGTACTCAACTTTAGTGGTGGATAGGGCATCGCAGTACTGTTTTCTACTGAACCAACTAACTAGTGAGGGCCGTAGAAGTTGACATCCACCACTGGTACTTTTCCTATCTAATTTACAGCCAGCATAATCTGAGTCAGAAAATCCAATAAGTTCAAATTGGGCTGTTCTAGGATACCAAATTTCTAAACTTTCTGTCCCTTTAAGGTACCTAAATATTCTTTTAACTAGGGTTAGATGTGACTCTTTAGCACATGTTTGATACCTAGCACACATACTAACTGCAAAGAGAATGTCAGGTCGATTTACAGTCAGGTAAAGTAAGCTGCCTATAACACTTCTATAATATTTAAGATCAATATTTTTGCCATTTGGGTCACTATCTACAGTTTGATTGGTAGCCATAGGTATTTTAATTTCTTTTGCACTATCCATTCCAAATTTTCTAAGTAGTTCTTTAGTGTATTTTTGTTGATAGACAAAAGTATCCTCACTAGTTTGTTTTATTTGTAGCCCTAAAAAGAAAGTTAATTGGCCTACTAAACTCATTTCAAATTCATTTTCCATTACCGTTATAAAATCTTGCAAAAAATTTGAGTTAGTTGAGCCAAATATTATTTCATCTGCATATACTTGGGCTATAAAAATATCAATTTTTAAGGTTTTAACAAATAGTGTTGGGTCAATTTTGCCTTGGTTAAAACCTTTAGATACTAAGTGGTTAGACAGCCTTTCATACCAAGCCCTAGGGGCTTGCTTAAGTCCATATAGGGCTTTTTTAAGTTTAAAGACATAGTCAGGGTGTTCTAAGCTTTCAAAATCAGGGGGTTGTCCTACATAAACCTCTTCCTTAATTAGGCCATTTAGGAAGGCTGACTTAACATCCATTTGATACAATTTGAATCCTTTATGGGCTGCATACCTTAAAAGCATCCTAATAGACTCAAGTCTAGCTACAGGGGCATAGGTTTCATCTTAATCAAGTCCTTCTACTTGGCTAAACCCTTTAGCTACTAACCTAGCCTTATTCCTGACTGTTTCACCTTGTTCGTTAAGTTTATTCCTAAAGATCCATTTGGTTTCAATAAACTTTTTGTCTTTAGGTAAGGGTACTAAATCCCAGACTTGACTACGTTCAAATTGGGCTAACTCCTCTTGCATAGCTATGATCCAATCAGGGTCAAGTAAAGACTCTTCTACTAATTTTGGTTCAATTTTAGAAATTAAAGCAATCTGGTTAAGGTTTCTAAAGGCTGTCCTAGTTTGAACCCTTAGTTCTAGATCACCTATGATTTGATCAATAGGGTGGGCTAAGCTAACTCGAATGGTTCTGGTTTGGTTAGGTGAAGGTTCAGTCAGATCATGGTCTTGGTCCTTAATTGGGCTTTCATCTAGGTCAGTACTGGACCTAACAAAATCAATTGGTTGGTAGGTGGTTTGATCAGAGTTATTTGAGTCAGATTTTTCATCAAATTTTACATTTATAGTTTCTTCAATTCTTAGGGTAGTTTTGTTATAAACTCGATAGGCTTTACTGGTAAGGGAATAACCTACAAAGATACCTTCCTCAACCTTAGATGTAAACTTTCCTAAGTGTTCTCTAGTATTTAATATATACACTTTACATCCAATTACTTTAAAATACTTAATATTAGGTTGTTTGTTATAATAGATTTCAAAAGACATTTTTCCTAGATTTTTATTTATAGTTATTCTGTTTTGTACATAACAGGCTGTACTGACAGCCTCAACCCAAAGGTATTTAGGTAAGTTGTATTCATTAAGCATTGTTCTGGTTGCTTTTTGTAGTGTTCTATTTTTTCTTTCTACAATTCTATTTTGTTGAGGTGTTTTAGGGCAGGAGAATTCGTGGTGGTAGCCATTTTCTAAACAGAATTGATTAAATTTTTGATTTTTGAATTCCCCACAGTTATCGCTCCTAAGTCTTATAATTTTAACCCCTTTTTCATTTTCTGTTAATTTGCAAAATTGAGTAAATATATCAAACGTTTCATCTTTATTTTTTAAGAATTTTACCCAGGTGAATCTTGAATAGTCATCTATAATTACTAAACAGTATAGATTCCCACTAATTGATTTTACCCCATGTGAGTCAAATAGGTCTAGGTGAATTAATTTAGTATGAGTTTGATTAGTTGGTGTGTGAGTTGATCTAGTTTATTTCCCTTGTTGACAAGTATTACATAAGGTTGTCTCAAAGTTAGGTAACTTTGGTAGGCCTCTAACTAAACCATTTAGTTTAGGTAATTTTCTGAAGTGAGTGTGTGAAAGTCTCCTATGTCAGAGCCAAGTCTCATCCTTATGTGTTAAAAGACAATTTGCTAGGGGACGGGTTAACCTAATTTCATAGATGTTATTGTGTCTATGTCCTCTAAGTGTGATGTTTGGGTTGTCAGTGTGTTTGATCAGACATTCATTGGACAAGAACCTAACCTTATACCCAGTGTCACACAATTGACTGATACTTAGTAAATTGAAGTGAAAGTTTTCAACAAGTAAGACATTTTTATTTATAAAATCAGACTCAAGTTCAATGTTACCTAGGCCAATTACCTTAAGTTTACCGTTGTTTCCAAACGCAACGGTCCCTAGACTTTTGTACTTGAGTTTTGTAAACTTGGTGGGATCTCCAATCATGTGTCTGGAGCACCCACTGTCGATAATCCACTTGTTTTCCTACAGTTAGGTAGGATATTTTTTAGAATTTAGTTTAAGTTTTGAATGAGTTAAAGGAATGATTTAAAGAAACTTAAGAAATTTGAACCCCCAAAAACTTAAGAAGTTTAAAAGTTTGAATTTTTAAAACGCTTAAAAGAATTTGAATTTTGAAAAACCTTAAGAAATTTGAAGACTTGAAATTTTGAAAAAGTTAAGGAATTTAAAAGATTTAAGGAATTGAAAATTTTGAATTTTGAACAACTTAAAAAGGACTTAAAGAATTTGAAATTTTGAATTTTGAATTTAGTTGTCCTTATTCATCTCACTTGATCTAAGTTGTCAATCAAAGGGATCCTATGATTTGTGTGAGATAAGTTTGAGTTTGTTTTATAAAAGTTAATCTGACCTCTGTTAGATTCAGGTTTGACAAGAAGCAATTTAAAAGTATACTTCCATAATTGGTTTCCAGGCCGTGGCGAGGCACAGAGATCTTCTTTGGCTGAAGCCTTATTGGATCAACAACCACTTTCTAGGCAAAACCGCTTAAGGAAGTTATACTTTTAACCTACCTATTGAAACTCCTTGGTCTAACTAATTTAGGATGTGGCGGGGTAGCTTCGGCTAGTTCCACTGGGCTAAGAAGACTAAATAAAGGACGCCTTCCCCTACCTGACTCCTTAGATCAGCTTTCCTAATGTACTATCAGCTCGCCCTACCCTGGTACCGAGTAGGTCAAATGCCAGACTAACTTTTGAAACTAGTACTAGGTACCCAGACGGGTAAAGGGTGACTTTGAGGTGCCAACTAATTTGGTGCCTCCCCCTAAATTATAGGTTGGGTGTTAGGGTCAATGTAATGAATGTCCTTCTTGGGGACATAGTATTGGTTCTGCCCTACTTGCTTTGTTAGGTAAGCTTTCGGGACCCACGCTTTTCACCAGTTTTCACGTGGGTGGACAAATGAGATAAAGGATTTTTGGGTCGATCATGATTTATAAAAAAAACAACAAAACTCATTCTAAGACTAAGTCTTGTATTAGTGGTGTGGTACGAAAAAAAAGGAATAAGAGAAGAGCGACTCGAAATGGTGTTGCACCAAATTCGAGTAAAACTGAACGAACAAAAGAAAAAGATCTAAATTTAAGCAACAATACCTAATTTAGATTGTGCAACGAAAAACACAAAATGCGAAAAACTGGATCTCCCCCGGCTCTTATGGTGGTTGCACCGATTTAGAGCGTACGAGTGCTCTGATACCACTTGTAGGACCGATGCATGTGAGAGGGGGGGGGTGAATCACGTGACTTTTAAAACTTTCATTTTAAAATCAGAGTCGATAGAAAATCGCACGATGCTTTGAAAACGTGCGCCGCGGAAGAATTAAAAAGAAACACGAAAGTGAAAAACAATAAAAAATAAGCGATGAGTTTTACTTCGTTCGGAGCCTTCGGCGACTCCTACTCGAAGGCTCAGGCTCCTTGAACCTTTCCTGTGGGTAATCCACTAAAATTCTCTACCGGTAAACTCCTGGTAGAACGATTCGTATACAAGATTAGGCGGAAGTGTAACAACCCTACACTTCCCCCTTAAATAATTTCAGTCCAGACAGAACAAATAAAATTGTGTTACCTGAAAGCCGTTTTTGTCGTGTCACGGTTTCAAATACAATTTAAGTATCGAATTCCTCTAAACTAATGTAGCATAGAGTAACACGAGTCGTCTCCCAACGAATGTAGTAGGTGCAAGATAAATCTCAGAATCGTATTTTATTGCTTTTGGATTTTGGATATCAAACTGGGGTTTGGGTTTGAACAGTAAGACTACGAAAAGAAATAGCAAGCAAGTACGAAATCTAGTTCTAATTAAGGAAAGACAATGCAGCTATAGAAATCTAGTTTAACCTGACTACCATTGCAGTAAAGAAAGCACAACTTGAAATAAAACATTAACGAAACTAAACACAGAGCAAACTACAACATTGAGGAAATCGAATCTAACCTAACTTAATTGCATTTAAATGAAAACATGTAACCTAAAGCAATAGGAAAAACAACACAAAACAAGAGTGAAGCAATTAAGAGACATCGCAATTGAAAGTAAATGTCTAAGAGGCAATTGACCAAACACATGATGGACATGCTAAAACTAGCTTCAGGTACGTGCAATTTGCTATGGGAAAGATCTATCCAATACAAACATTTTAACAATCAATCCCAAACAACTCAATTAAGAGAAATCAACATTCATTAACAACACAATTAACCCAAATCTGATGAATAACTGCTGTGAAGGCAAGGCTGTGAAGAATTGCCGGATCTGATGCTGTTGCCAAATATGAAGCTGCCGTGAAAACTAATGGAGCTGCTGGAAATTCTGTGAAGTAGGAAACTGTCGGAATTGAAGAATGAAGGGTGAACTGCTGTAAAGGAAAAAAAACCTAGAAGATGGAATCTGCTTTGAAGGAACTGCTGGATCGGATATGATAAAGGAAAACAGCTGCTGTGAAGAAAAAAAAAACTACTGTCGGTTGCTGGAAAGAAATTGGAATTGAATTGCTATGAAGGAATTCAGCTGTTGCCGAAGATGAATCTGCTACTGGAATTGAATCTGCTACTGGAATTGAAATTGCTGAAATGAAATCGAAATAATGGAAATGCTGCTGGAATTGAAGTAGGAAGCTGCGAATCAGAATTCTGCTGCGAAGAACATCTGCTGGGAAAGAGTTGAAACTGCTGGAAAGAAAGAATTACTGGAAATGAATAGCTGAAATGGTAAACTGCAGTGAAGAAAGAAAAATCCAATCTAATGAAGAAATAAACTGTGAAGGAAAAGAAAACGCTGAAGAAAAGTTGTAAATAATTTTGATCGCCGGCTGCGGAGGAAGTGGATGATCGTTTTCTCTCCGAACCCCGAAAGAGAAAGCTGCGGTGGAGATGGATGGCTTCTCTCCGAACCCCGAAAGAGAAAGCTGCGGTGGAGGTGGAAGACCGGCCGGCGGCGATGTGATGATGAAAACCGCTGGCGGTGATGGGCGGAAGATGGCGTCGCCTGTGTGTGATCCCCCTTTGCCGATCGATGCCCTAGCCTTCGCGTCGCTGAGGCTTTTGTTGTCTCCAATTGGTTCGGCTCACCCAGCTTTGGTTCGGTGCTTTTGGGTTCAATCAACCTCAGCCAGCTGCCCATTCCAGCTCAGTCTTGCACCTGAGTTCAGCCAACTTGGGTTCAGCCAAATCAGCTCAGCAGTTGGTTCGACCAAATCGCAGCCCAGCAATTGGGTTCAGTCCAGTCAGAGCTCAGCTTGAGTTCAGTCCAACACTAGGTTCAACCAAGTTATGATGGAAGCAACAGACGGCTGAGATCAATCTGACTTCATCCAACGGTCGGATCTCTTCAGATCTGAACAAAACTCCACAGATCCCAATGAATGGTCCTGATCTACCTATCCCCAGCTCGGATTAACCAGATCAGCGGTGGATGGTCCAAATCTTCCTTTTTCTTGAATGGATGGTCTAGAATATCTTGAGCTCGATCCAACGGTCAGATCACTTCTGATTTGGCTGAAATTTTCAGATCTTGATCTCTGGTCATGATTGATTCTATCTTCAACTTGGGCCGACCAGAAATTGACCGATGGCTCAGATCTAGCCGTTCACTGGAATGGACGGCTCCTATTAATTCGATGCTTGATCCTTTTGATCTGGATCCAATCCTGACTCAAGTCTGACCCAATTTGATCTAGGTCCATGATCAATTGAAGCCTACAAAATGATATTCAAATTTAGTGCCAAAAATATCCCAAATATACAAAGATTAGAATTAAAAGACAAAATAGGGAAAATACATGAAACCTAATAAAATTGCAAACTTAAGCATATAAAATATGGATCAAACATGGATTTTAGAGCCGAAAATAATCAACAAAATGATGGTTATCATTACCCAACACTTAAGATTATATGAAGCAGCTTGGGTGTTGGGAGCGTTCTTCCGGCAGCAATCGGACAGCGTCGAGTCAAAGCACAAACCGTAGCAGAGGAGCGTGGAATCCAGAGAGCGCCAAAGCTTGAACCAAACTTAAAAAAATATCTGTCTTTAGAGGGCTCGCTTGCTTCTTTTTATAGTGCCTCGAGTTGCCAATATTCAATCCGATGCATGATCTTCTCAGCCAAACTTTATCCATCAGCAAGCTATTCTTAAATAATTTAAAAATAGCTAATTAAATTAAGATAAGAATGCATTTAGAGTTAATTAAAAATTCTCCACTTAAATTAAGATAAGAATGCTCCACTTAAATTAAAATAAGAATGCTCCACTTAAATTGAAAAAATAATTTAAATAAAGTTAGCAAGCTATTCTTTGGAATAATCCAAAAAAGATAACGTTTCTGTAGCGACCCCGCCTCTATGGTCCCCGCAGGCAACCCTCTAGGCCGGCGACCCTACGGTCTTCCCACCCCTGGCCAGTGGATTTTTGCCTTTCCCAGGATTCGAACTCTAGACCTCCAGGCTAAGTACTAAGGTTCCTGAATCCTGGTACCAATTGAGCTGTAGCTAACGGGCACGCTCCAGTCAATCATCTTGAAATAAAAACAAGGAGCTAACGGTATGAGTAATAAAACTCAGCGAATATCTCATCATATATATACAAGATATTCTAAGATAGCAACAGGGTAATAGACTACCGAAATAACACGTGCATAGGCAGGAATAAGAACAACTGCAAGAGCATAATAATAACTACCATACCAAAGTAGCAGAGTCGCCCAGACCAGACATAAGGGTCTCCTGTAAGTGCATGTCAAACATATACAACATCACGTATAAACAAGCACAAGTAAAGACAAAATAAACGAACACACAAAGTGCAATGACATGGTCTGGTCACCCCTACCGTCGGTCAGACATCGTCACCTATGTACGGGAGGAAGCTGAGCGGAGGCCACCCTCCGACGTAGGGCTGTGACTGCCGTCCATACTCTGCCATCACTACTCCTGAGCGATCGAGTAGACGGAATGCTGCCGGTGTAACACCCCTACTCCAAGGCCTATCCTAGCGATGTCTCTATCAGCCTAAATCCATCTGTGGAGGACATCTCTGTCTGAGTGTTACCCCTACCCCATGTATATAATGGGGGAGAGATATCTCCCTCTCATCTCCTGGTATTTGGACAACGCAAGGAGGGACATCTGCCTGCTACCACGCTCCGATTCACTAACCCATGAGTGCATGAGCGGAGCAGCACAGAGCACACTACCCAATACTCCGTCAACCACTAACCCATGAGTGGCCGTATGGGTAGGTCAGTATGACTGTCGACCTAGCTCACCCAAAAGGGGCCCCTGCTCGACAGTGATGCACAGTGCACGATGATGCATAACCCTGATCAAATAGCATCCACTATCTAGTCCACCTATATCGACATGATATGCAAGGTTCGTGGATAATGCACCATAACCTAAGTCCTAAAGTTATAGGTATCACAAGTCAATTGTGGCACAAACAACATCAACAAAACAAATATAAGAGTCATGCCACCATTTATTACGCTATTGCTAAATAAGCCTATCAAGTATATATATATCTGTGACAATTCTAAAAGAAGAGTCAGAGATACCCGCCTCCGATATAGTAGTCTGTAAGCCGAAAATCCTCCGTCCAGACAATCCACAACTAAGTAGAAAAAGTCAATCTATTTCCTGCATATATAAATATCAATTATTTAACTAAATTCACACCTGATATCTAGCTAAATATAATATTAAAACCAAGTCAATACCAATCCTACACAAAGTTAAACCCAGAACCAATTATAGTTCATTACATTAACAAGCTACAACTTAGTCCAACCGAACCCTTTTTAATAACCTGAGCTCCCATCAGATTTCTACCCCAGAACTCATCCCCTCAAGACCAAATTCTCAATTAAAGGTCACGGCAGTGATCACCCACCCACCACAGACCTAACAATCCAAGTAAAATAACCGCTGTGATCCACGACTTGATCCACAACTTTGACCATCAGGGTGTCGCATGATGGAAACCCAAAACAGCATAACCAATTCGACTCCAACATCCCACTCTCACGGCAGAGGTTGACACAAAAGGGAATCAAGCTTAAGAACAACAAAGTCCCAATCAAACAATTTCATAAACCATGTTCAATCCAAAGAACCAACAAGACCAATTCCAATAGAGATTAAAAAAATGAAGATCTTCTCTTCCACACCCGAATCTCAATCTGCCAAGAATAATCAAGACAACGAACCAAACGTGCCTACCTTGACCCATCGGTGAGGACCTCAATTAACTTGATTTGCCAATTCAGCTTCCAAGCTGCCACCAGATCAACAACACCAGGAGATTTCACGAGGTTAGGGCTAAATCAACAACCTCCACCCCTAAATCGTAATCCCACCAAGGAAAAAGTTAGTGCTTACCTCAAAGATGGGAGGACTAGTGCTTGGTGATGACGAGGGAAAAAGAAGATAGGCAAAGATCTCGCTCCGGCGAGGTCAGGGAAGGCGCAGACCCTGTTGCTCCGTGATCGCGATCAATCGCACACCATGAGGCTCGGCGAAGAACAGACACCGGAGGAAGAAGAAAGAGAGGAAGGAGAAGCGAGCCTCGCTCTCCCCCGATCTCGCGATCCGCCGCAAGGATAAGAAGCGGTGATTTCCTGCGTTAGGGCACGCAAGGTGAGGAAAAGGGAAGAAAGTAAAAATAGAAAGGAGAAATCTACGGCCGGGGAAAAATGGGAATCAATAAAGGGTTTTGGTCTTTTACAAAAAAACCCCTGCCTTTTTAGTTGTTCTCACAAGTACCCCAGAGCTTGAGTTATTTGCCTTTTAGCCCTTCAATTTTCCATATTCTAACAGTTTCTATCCTTTGCTCCACTTAAATAAAAATAATTTAAATAAAGTTAGCAAGCTATTTTTTGGAATAATTCAAAGAAGATAACGTTTCTATCCTTTGCTCCACTTAAATTAAAAAAATAATTTAAAGTTTAAACTCTCGTACAGAATAACATTTTATCATTAGTAGGAGTAATTTTATTCTCAAATAAAATAAGAAATATGAATAATTTAAATGAGAGTTTATCCTCCACCGAGGCTTTAGATGAGGAATAATTTATAATTTTATTCTCAAATAAAATAAGAAATACGAATAATTTAAATGAGAGTTTATCCTCCACCGAGGTTTTAGATGAGGAATAATTTTGTAAAATTTATCTACAAAATCTAATTAATTCACATATCAAATAAAACCTGTAAAATAGAGTTAATGCAATGGACTAAGATAAGAATGCTTTTAGAGTTAATTAGACCCCATCCAAACCTGGATAAGGATCTAACCAGGATTCAATTGAGGTCACTAAAATGGGCCTAAGTTGGACCACGCCTACAGTCCTAAAAGAGGACCCGTCCTCACTGGTTTGCTCCACCAGTGACTCACCTTACTTACCTCATGTAGCTCTACTCAACTTCTTAACCCACCAGGTCTTCCCGCCAGGGCTCAACCACCCTGGTCTTTTTGCCAAGTTTCAACCAACTTGGACTTCAGCCAGTTGTCAGGCCTCGCGAACCCAACTGGACTTCCCACCAGGACTCAACCACCCTGGACTTCAGCCTGGTGTCAGGTCCTAAGTCTTTCAACCCTGCACACTTAGTAAAGAGGTCAAAACCAAAAGCAAGTCTAACTTTAACCTATTTGTCATTCATCAAAACTTAAGTTTAACTATTAGTGAAAATTGCACTAACAGCTGGTGAGTTGGCTGAGAATTCGAACGTTGGGGTGCAACGGTCGAATTTCAGTGGCACCAGTCGATTGCCCTGGGAGCAGTCAATGGTGGCGAGGGTTTCAACCCGAGTCCTATTTAAAGAGGACTTCGTCGTGGCTGAGATTCTTGACGAATCTTGTCTTGGTTAAAGGCAAGAGAGTAGTCTTTGTGCTCAGAAGTTTGCTTGAGTTTGTGGCGAGGTTTCTCCACCCACAAGGAGCGATGAGGGCTAGCCGGAGGTTATCCGGGGAGTGATCCACTGACGGATTCTTGGATTAGCCACCCATCCGGGGTGGATACCAAGTAAATCTTCATTGTTAGCATTGGTTAGTTTTGTATATTATTGTTTTTATTGTATATTCTGCTGCGCAAACTAACCGTGTAGGTAGAAGAGATTCGAAAAATGCTATTCACCCCCTCTAGCGAACACAATCGATCGTACAATTAGGATCAGAGCAAGGACCGCTCTTGATCGGACTAATCGCCGAGGGAGCACACGCTAGAGGAAGAAAGGAAATGAAAGACAAACTTGGGGAAGACATCTACACTCCACCACCCTACGATCATCAAGATTTCGACTTTTGGAGGGCGAGGATCGAGACTTGGTTCTGTTGGTGCAGACATCACCCAAGTCGAACCTGTGTTTTGATAATGGCAAAGGGTTCAAAAGTTAAGATATAATGTTGATCTAACATATTTACTAAGTGTATAGGAAAAGAAGCTCTAGGTACACTAGGCATGAAGTCCTGGTCGAGGACTGGGCACGAAGCCCTGGCAAGGAGTTGGGCACCGAAGACCTGCTCGGAAGGTGGGCACGAAGTCCTGGTCGAGGACTGGGCACGAAGCCCTGGCAAGGAGCTGGGCACCGAAGACCTGCTCGGAAGGTGGGCACGAAGACCTAGTCAGGTGCATCGAGAAAAAGTCCAACCGGAGGAGCCGGTTGGCAAAAGGTAAACTCTCCTGAGAGGAGTAGGTGAGGACGCATTCCCCGTCGAGGGAACAGTAGGCGTCGGCTCGACCTAGGGCTCCATTTTGGAGACCCAAAGTCAGAACCAAGACAGCTACGGCTGTAAAATGCACTAACATGCTTGCTTTGTTTTGTTTGGTACTAACCCTGGATGCAGGACCGAAGGAACGAGTCTCTGCAGCTCAGAACGCTCCAAAGGAGAGGAGCAGCAGCTGGGTTGGGCGCCCGGGAGGTCCCGGGCGCCCTAAGTCAAAGCCAAACAAAGAGTTAGCAAGAAAACTCTTTGGAAGCCTATGCTCCCGAGCGCCCCAGTGCTCCCGGGCGCCCCGGATGCTCCGGGTGCCCTGGGTCCAAGCCAACGAAGCGGATAGAGTTTGAGCCAGCGAGAAGCCAGCAGACCGAGTCAACCCGGGCACCCCCTGCTTCCCGGGCGCCCCCGTCAAACCTCGAGCCCGATCCTTGAGGGATAAGGGCTGACCGAGATTGTTGCGGATCGAAGGCCACGTAGAGGGTGCCCCAACGTCCAGGGCGCCCCCAGGACTGCTATAAATATCCCTCGACCCCCAAGGCTTCTGAACACATCTTTCCAATACTACTACGCTCTTTGACTCAAGCGCTTTGCTCCAGAAACCTTCCATCTCGAAATTGAAGTGCCGACGATGACCTTACGCACCGAAGTATGATCCATACCAGGCGTCGATCACGAAGAGTAACTCTGTTTTCATTTACTGTAAAATTTCTATATCATTCTCTATAAAACACTTTGCGCATTATAGAATTGCCCGCAGTAAACGGTCAAGGACCATGGGACTTGGAGTAGGAGCCGACCGTGACTCCGAACCAAGTATATCCTTGTGTTCGTGTCTTTCTTTGTGTTTTTAATTTCTGCTGCTTATTCTCTTAAGGTTTTATCCGAAAACGTTTTACGATATTCACCCCCCCTCTATCGTTATTCTCGATCCAACAGGTTCGGGATGGAGTGGGCATGTCGAATCGCGCTTGAAGAGCCATATGAGATTCCAAAGGATAAGCACGGGAAGAGGCTTAGGCCTAGATATTGGAATCAAGAGCAACAAGACCAATCCAAGGTGAATAAGAAGGTAATGGAAGTATTGATTAATATTTTGCCTAACAACGTCTTGAGTGATGTAGGAAAATACTCAAATGCACATGAGCTATGGAAAAAGGTGGTCGAATTCACACCTTGTGGGCATCTATGGTAGATGCATACAAGGTTTCAAGGGACCTTTCAAAAATTAAATTAGATGAACTATTTTCCGAACTTGAATTACATGAGTAGACTAACTACACACTGGTCGAGAAAGACATTGCCTTTATTGTAGGTAAAACTGCAACGATGACCAAGAAGAAACTTCAACCTGCACCCAAGTCTGATTCAGACTCAGACTCAGAAGACAACGAAGGAGATTGACCCAAGCTGGTCCGGCTTGCCCGGAACTACTACAAGGAATTGAAGAATCAATCCAATAGAAGAAAAGCCAGCCAAAAGAAGGACGATCCAGCTGAACCAACGAAGAACAAATCAAGTGTGACTTGTTTCGAATGCAACAAAAAGGGTCATTTCAAATCGGAATGCCCTAACCTAAAGGAAGCCAAGAAAGAAAGAAGAAAGAAGGCTCTTCAAGCAACGTGGGATGAGTCTTCCTCCGAAGAAGAAAAAGAGACCCCATAGTCGAACCTACTTGCACTAATTGCCTCAGAAGAAATTGAGACCGAGTCAGAATCGGAGCCGGACGACGGCAAACTCACGTTTTCAAAGGATGGCGGAATCACTGTAAGTGATTTTTCTAGAAGTCAATTAAACGAATTAATTACATATCTTTCTCGAGACTTGGCAAAAGCCAAAATCCGAGTCGAATCCCTCCGACAGGAAGTAAAACTCTTGAAAGAGGGAGCTGACTCTGGATCCTTAACTGAGAAGGTTCAAGAAGGAACCTCTACTCAAGTTGAAAAACTTGAGAAAGAGAACTCCTCCTTGAAAACTCAAGTCAAGGGCCTTAAAACAACATTAGAACGGTTCACTTCTGGTTCCAAGGGTCTAGACATGATTCTTGGAAAATAGAAGTCGGTTCTAAATCGATCCGGATTAGGCTATAGAACCAAATCTAGACAAAGATCCTACTATGCTGTACTGAACCAGTCTAGACCTAAAATTCAGGCATGGGTACCCAAACTATGCCTGAACAAACAATCTGGATCAAATCAGTATTGGATCCCCAAGGACAAGATTCACATCTTGCCTGACCATTATCGTGGCTTTAGTCCAGGGGGAGCCAAATTAAAAATAATATTTATAGTTAGATAAATTTCAATTCTTGTTTTCAAAGTGCATGATTGCTTGGTTATTTAATTTCTGCAATTTACCATGCTTAGACTTAGGAATGGTTAGTTTAAGGACTGAACCAACTTAACTAAAATTTGAACAACATAGTATTGGGTGGAGGTGAGATGATAGTACGTTAGGGAAGCCAATTCTAATAAGGTCAAGTATACTCTACTTGGTCTCTTTAGACTGGTGAAACTAGCCGAAGCTACCGATCCAAGACCCGAGCTAGTTAGACCAGAATTTTTCAAAGAATAATTTTGAAAATGAAATTTCATTAAAAGGCTTTGTCAAGGAAAGGGTTGATGATCCAATAAGGCTACAGCCAAAGAAGGCCTAGTGCCTCGCCAAGACCTGGAAGCCAATTTTTGAAATTCAAATTCAAATTATTCTTTGTAAAATTTGAATCTAACACAAATTTTCAGTTAATTATAGATTCAAACATTTTTTTAAATAAACTCAAAATCAACTGTTTTTAAAATTAATTTAACTTTTTCAAAATAAATCATGATTTTATAAAATAATTTTATCTACTCAAACCTGTCTCACAAAACCTATAAGGCTAACGTGATTGATAATCCTAGATTTGGGTGAGACAGACTAGGCTGTGAAAATCAATTTAGGCTATTCCTGATTCTAATTGGATCCAAATCAACAAAACTCTTTATGTGTAGGAACATAAAGATTTGGACCAATGGATGTTGGATAGCGGATGCTCCAGACACATGACTGGGGATAAATTGAAATTCACCAAACTCAAGTTCAAAAACTTAGGCTCAGTAGCATTTGGCAACAATGCTACACTCAAGGTGATTGGGTAAGGTAATATTGAACTTAAATATAACTTTGTTATTAAGAATGTTCTTTTGGTTGAAAATTTTAAATTTAACTTGCTTAACATAAGTCAATTGTGTGATACTGGTTATGTAGTTACCTTTACCAATTCTAACTACCTGATTAGAAACTTGCAAGACTCAGAAATCATGCTTAAGGGCACTAGGAAAAATAATGTTTACACTATAAACCTACCTTTAGTACCTAAGTGCATGTTAACTTAGTTAGAACAATCAAACCTCTGGCATAGGAGATTAGGTCACACAAATTTGAAAATAATTTCGAAAATCACCCAACTTGGCCTAATTAAAGGTATCCCTAAAATTAAAAATCATGAAAACTTAATATGTGAATCATGTAATCAAGGTAAACAAACCAGGTCTAATCACAAACTAATTCAATCTGATCTAACTCAAACCACACTTGAGCTCCTGCACCTTGACCTATTTGATTCACATGGAGCCAAGTCACTAAGCGGAAACTGGTACTGCTTAGTAATAGTTGATGATTACTCTAGGTTTACCTGGGTTAGGTTTCTAAAGACCAAAGATGAAACCCTAAACCTATTTAATGACTTTTGTAAGTTAATTGAAAATCAAAACGATACAAAAATCAAAAGACTTAGGAGTGACCACGGGGGAGAATTTGAAAATCAACGATTTGAGAAATTTTGTAAGGTAAATGGGTATATACATGAATTTTCGTGTCCTAGAACCCCCAGCAAAATGGCATAGTCGAAAGGAAAAATAGAACCCTACAGGAAGTCGCTAGGGCTATGCTCAATGAATTCAACTTAGCTAACCAATATTGGGCAGAAGCAATTAGTACGGCTTGCTACATCCAAAATAGGGTGCTAATTAACAAACAACACAATAAACACCCTATGAATTATACTACCATAGACTTCTAAACCTACACTACCTAAGGGTCTTTGGGTGCAAAGTCCATATCCTAAACACCAAGGACTATCTGTAGGACCGGTGCCGTCGATAGAGGGGGGGTGAATATCGGAACATGTTCAGATTTAAAGGAAAGAGCAGTTACGCAGCGGAATAAAATCAAACAACGCAAACACCAGTAGTTTACTTGGTTCGGAGCCTGGGTCGACTCCTACTCCAAGGCCCACAGTCGTTGACCGTTTACTTTGGGCAATTCTATAATGCGCAAAACGGTTACAGAGTAAGATTACAAAAATGACTGTAAATAGAAAGTTACACTCTGTTTTACCAACTCCCGGTTGTAGATCGAGTTTCAGTGCAGCGGGAGGTCGATGACGCTACGGACTTGAGTTGGGAAGTTCCTGGAGCAGAGCGTAGTCGTCAGAGCGTTTGGAAGCGTTGAATGAAAGCGGTGTTGAAGCTAGGGGTCGAGGGGTGCTATTTATAGCACCTAGGGGCGCCCTGGTCGTCGAGGGCGCCCTGCCACGTGTCACCCGATCCGTGCTTCGCTCGGTCAAGAGTTATCGCACCGGAATAGGGATGAGGTTTGACCTCTGGGGCGCCCTGGTCGCTGAGGGCGCCTTGGTTGACCCGGTCTTCTCGGCTGGATTGAGTTGAAGCTTCGCAGAGAGAGCTGGAGGCGCCTTGGCTGCTGAAGGCGCCTTCACTGACGAAGGCGCCTTCGCTGCTGAGGGCGCCTTGCCCAGTAAGCAGCTGAAGCCTATTTTGCTTCGCTTGGTTCTGGTTCACCTTGAGGGCGCCCTGGACACTTAGGGCGCCTTACTCAGCTGTTGCGTCACTCCTTTGAGGCTCTCTGAGTTGCAGACACACGTCCCTTTGGTCCTGCATCAAGGGTTAGTCCAAAACACAACAAAACAATAATTATTTTATACAGCCTTAGCTGTCTTGGTTCTGACTTTGGTCTCCAAAATGGAGCCCTAGGTCGAACCGACGCCTAATGTTCCCTCAAGGGAAACGCGTCCTCACCTACTCCTCTCGGGAGAATTTACCTGGTGCCAACTGGCTCCTCCAGTTGGACTTTTGCCCGGCAGCCCTTCGCCAGGTCTTGAGTATCGCCCAGCAGCCCTTCGCCAGGACTTGGTTTTTGCCCAGCAGCCCTTCGCCAGGTCTTGAGTTTCGCCCAGCAGCCCTTCGCCAGGACTTGGTTTTTGCCCAGCAGCCCTTCGCCAGGTCTTGAGTTTTCGCCTAGCAGCCCTTCGCCAGGACTTGGTTTTCGCCTAGCAGCCCTTCGCTAGGACTTGGTTTTCGCCCAGCAACCCTTCGCCAGGACTTGGTTTCTTGACAGCCCATCGTCAGGTGCCTAGCATCCCTTCGCTAGGACTTTGTTTCCTGCACTCTCAAGCAGCATTGTTAGACAACAAATAACCCTTAACTTTGAATCCTTTGCCAATATCAAAACAAGGTTCGATCTGGTGCTTTCTGCACCAACACTATCTAGGTAAATTCCAGTCTAAGTCAACCCCAGGCATCTTCCTAGAATATTCAACCATAAGTAGAGCCTATAGGGTTTACAACAAACAAACTAAGAAAAATTGAAGAAACAACAAATTTAATATTTGATGAAGAAATCAACTCAAAATCTGATAATCCATATCTAACTTCATCAAAAACTGATCAAGAAGATAATGAACAAACAGTTGAACCTTTAATTGAACCCTTAAATGAACTAACTATTGAACCAACTTCTGAGTCAATTGAACCAAATGTTGATCCAAACATTGAACCAAATATTGAACCAAATCGACCAGCCAGACCTGAGGCTGAACCAAGTTTTAGAAAAACCAAGAAACCCATACTTAGTCACCCTACTGATCAAATTGTGGGTGATCCAACTTTAGGAGTCAGAACTAGGTCTTCCTATAGAAACCTTAGTCAGATAGCAATGATTTCAAAAATTGAACCTAAAACTATAGAGGAAGCCCTACCTGATCCTGATTGGATCATAGCTATGCAAGAAGAATTAGCCTAATTTGAAAGGAACCAAGTCTGGGAACTAGTACCTAAACCTGAGGGCAAATCCGTCATTGACACTAAGTGGGTTTTTAGGAATAAGTTAAATGATCAAGGAGAGATAGTCAGAAATAAAGCCCGCTTAGTAGCAAAAGGATTCAGTCAGGTAGAAGGGTTAGATTATGACAAAACCTATGTCCCGGTAGCTAGACTTGAGTCCATTAGGATGTTATTAGCCTTTGCATCCCATAAAGGATTTAAACTATACCAAATGGATATAAAGTCAACCTTTCTAAATGGATTCATTAAGGAAGAAGTCTATGTAGGACAACCCCCTGGTTTTGAGGACTTAGAAAGACCTGACCATGTTTATAAACTTACTAAAGCACTTTATAGACTAAAACAAGCACCTAGGGCCTAGTTTGAACGCTTATCAACCTACCTAATTTCTAAAGAATTTAAACAAGGACAAATTGACTCAACCCTATTTATTAAAATCTTAGGAAAAGAAATCTTTATTGCCCAAATCTACGTCGATGACATAATCTTTGGGTCTACTAACTCAAATTTCTTAAAAGAATTCGTTAAAATAATGGAAAATGAGTTTGAAATGAGCTTAGTTGGCGAGCTTAACTTCTTTCTAGGGTTACAAATTAAACAAACTAGGGATGGAAACTATGTCCATCAATCCAAATATGCTAAAGAGTTAATAAAGAAATTTAAAATGGATAACTCTAAAAGCATAAGTACCCCAATGGCCACAAATGTAAAAATAGATAGTGACCCTGATGGTAAACCAGTAGATCTTAAACATTATAGGAGTATGATTGGAAGTCTACTGTATCTTACAGCCAACATACCGATATCCTTTTTGCTGTAGGAATGTGTGCTAGATACCAAACCTGTGCTAAGGAAACACACTTAGCAGCCCTAAAAAGAATACTAAGATATATTAAGGGCACCCTAAATGTAGGGATTTGGTATCCTAGGACCTCAACCTTCGATTTGTCAGGATACTCAGATTCTGACTATGCTGATTGTAAATTAGATAGAAAGAGCACAAGTGGAAGCTGCCAACTGTTAGGAAATAATCTAGTAAGTTGGTGCAGCAGAAAACAACACTGTGTAGCTCTATCCACGACTGAAGCTGAGTATGTTGCCTTAGGAGAGTGTGTAGCACAACTATTATGGATGATGCATACTCTTAAGGACTTCTAGCTTAACTACACCCAAACTCAGGTCTTCATTGACAATATAAGCTCAATTAATCTAACTAAAAACCCAATCCAACATTCCAGAACTAAACACATAGAAGTTAAACACCACTTTGTGAGAGATCATGTAGCCAGGGGTGAGATAGTCCTTAAGCATGTAGACTCTAAATCTAACTTAGCTGACATATTCACCAAACCCCTACCTGAGTCTGAGTTCAGCTCACTAAGAAGGCAGTTAGGATTATGCTTGGTAGAATAGGTTTACTCTATTTTTCAGTTTTTAAATTACTTTACTTGCTTTTTCAGTTTTTAAAATAATTTTAAAAACATCTTTACTTAATTTCAAAATCAGCTTTTAATTAGTTTGAAAAATCTTTTTAGCTTTTTCTTTTTAATAATTTTCTTGACTTAGTTTTATTTTAAAAAAAATTACCCCTTCAAAACTAGGGCTTTTTCACAAATGTACTTAGCCTAGGCCCTAACCCTAGAACTGCATGCACCTATAGATTTAGAAGCCAGCATCTCACAAGCACCTTAGGGTACTTTTGACTGATAACCTAGAATGGGTTGAGATGCTTAGGTCTTTGCCTTAATTCAAGATGTAGATCAGTGCATCTGCAGTAATTGGGGCACTAAATACAAATTAAACAGCAATCAGGTTAAGTGTCAAGTTTAGAAAATCTAACTTGAACAGAACACTTATCTTGACTAACCCTAGTGAAAACTACTGTTTATAACAGTTAGTTAGTAGCTAATTGGGTTAGACAGGACCCTACAGAGATAATTTCAATTGATTTGATTCAGTTTGCATCTTGAATTGGTACAGCACATTATTCTTTTGTTATATCCTTATGCAATTTATTTATTTTAGCTATGCTGCTTTGCTTTTGATATATGGCAAAGGGGGAGAGATAGGAAAGGAGAGCAGGTTTAAAATTTTTTTTCAAAATTTAAAAGTCAAAATAAATTTTCAAAACTTTATCCTTTTTTCAAAAAGTACGTAATCTAAGTACTTGACTTAAATTGTTTTCAAAAAATTCTAAGTACTGGACTTAACCCAATTTCAAAATTGTGTTTAAGTACTTGACCAAAGCTGCTTACAAAAGTACTTAAACTCAAGCTATGTTCAAAACTCCAAATCAAAAATTTTTTTTGGACCAAAATTTCTTTTGGAAAATAGCTTCTAAAACTTCTGTTGAAAAATGTTCTAAGTGTTGAAAAATCAATTCCATCTTTAGACTTAGAAATTTTTTCAAACCCCACGAACTTTTGAAAAACCTAGGGGGAGATTCCTTCCAGGAGGAGGAAACTAAACTGTTATATCACCTGTTTTAATTAACTTAACTTTTTGAACCGGGTTGCCATAAATCAAAAAGGTGGAGATTGTTGGTGTAGACAACACCCAAGTTGAACCTGTGTTTTGATAATGGCAAAGGGTTCAAAAGTTAAGATATAATATTGATCTAACATATTTACTAAGTGTACAGGAAAAGAAGCCCTAGGTACAGTAGGCACAAAGTCCTGGTCGAGGACTGGGCACGAAGCCCTGGCAAGGAGCTGGGCACCGAAGACCTGCTCGGAAGGTGGGCACGAAGTCCTGGTCGAGAACTGGGCACGAAGCCCTGGCAAGGAGCTGGGCACCGAAGACCTGCTCGGAAGGTGGGCACGAAGACCTGGTCAGGTGCATCGGGCAAAAGTCCAACCGGAGGAGCCGGTTGGCAAAAGGTAAACTCTCCTGAGAGGAGTAGGTGAGGACGCATTCCTCGTCGAGGGAACAGTAGGCGTCGGCTTGACCTAGGGCTCCATTTTGGAGACCCAAAGTCAGAACTAAGACAGCTACGGCTGTAAAATGCACTAACATGCTTGCTTTGTTTTGTTTGGTACTAACCCTGGATGCAGGACCGAAGGAACGAGTCTCTGCAGCTCAGAACGCTCCAAAGGAGAGGAACAACAGCTGGGTTGGGCGCCCGGGAGGTCCCGGGCGCCCTAAGTCAAAGCTAAACAAAGAGTTAGCAAGAAAACGCTTCGGAAGCCTATGCTCCCGGGCGCCCCTTGCTCCCGGGCGCCCCGGATGCTCCGGGCGCCCTGGTCCAAGCCAACGAAGCGGATAGAGTTTGAGCCAACGAGAAGCCAGCAGACCGAGTCAACCCGGGCGCCCCTTGCTTCCCGGGCGCCCCCGTCAAACCTCGAGCCCGATCCTTGAGGGATAAGGGCTGACCGAGATTGTTGCGGATCGAAGGCCACGTAGAGGGCGCCCCCAACGTCCAGGGCACCCCCAGGACTACTATAAATAGCCCTTGACCCCCAAGGCTTTTGAACACATCTTTCCAACGCTACTACGCTCTTCGACTCAAGCGACCTTCCATCTCGAAATTGAAGCGCCGACGACGACCTTATGCACTAAAGTACGATCCATACCAGGCGTCGATCACGAAGAGTAACTCTGTTTTCATTTACTGCAAAATTTCTATATCATTCTCTGTAAAACACTTTGCGCATTATAGAATTGCCCGCAGTAAACGGTCAAGGACCGTGGGACTTGGAGTAGGAGCCGACCGCGACTCCGAACCAAGTAAATCCTTGTGTTCGTGTCTTTCTTTGTGTTTTTAATTTCTGCTGCTTATTCTCTTAAGGTTTTATCCGAAAACGTTTTACGATATTCACCCCCCTCTATCGTTATTCTCGATCCAACAGGTTCGGGATGGAGTGGGCATGTCGAATCGCGCTTGAAGAGCCATATGAGATTCCAAAGGATAAGCACGGGAAGAGGCTTAGGCCTAGATATTGGAATCAAGAGCAACAAGACCAATCCAAGGTGAATAAGAAGGTAATGGAAGTATTGATTAATATTTTGCCTAACAACGTCTTGAGTGATGTAGGAAAATACTCAAATGCACATGAGCTATGGAAAAAGGTGGTCGAATTCCATGACAATCCTACACGAGTCCAACTAATAGAAGATCCCAATGAAGTGAGCTCCATGATTCAAGAAAAGGAGAAAATTGAGTCATCTACATCTTCAAGCGAGGGAGAGAGTGAAAGATCATCAACCTCTTTAAGAGAAGAAGAGGAGGTATCGATTTCAAAAATTGAGGGGGAGGAGAGACCCTCAATCATACAAGAACAAGAAGAAGCCTCTACCTCCACCAAAGCTAAATTGAAAGAGCACATCACATGTTTTGGTTGCAACAAAAAGGGGCACTATAAGGACAAGTGCCCAAAAGGTAAAAAGGAGGTAAAATCAAAACCCATGTCAACTTCCTTTAAATCTAACGTGAGGTGTAGGAATGGAGAAACCCAAGAAAAGAAAAAGAAGATGAGATGCTTCACATGTGGAGAATTGGGGCATTACCACACCAAGTGCCCTAGAAAAGATGTGCTAAAGAAAATGGAGCACTTGAGAAGATGGGAGAAAGGAGAAAGAAAGAAGAGAAGTTGCCCACATCAAGGAGGAACTCCAAAGGTAAGGAAGGTAACTTCTAACTTTAAGCCAAAATTTAATTCAAATTCAAGTTTCTCTATGCATGATAAAAATAAAATTAATCATTCATCCATGCATGCTAGAAATCATGAAAACTACTTACTTGTGCACAACTTTGGATTTAGATATAATAATAGGACTAGGGTTAACAAGGTAGATCATAACCCTAGGAAAAATATGCATCATGAGCCCAAGACCTCTAGACCTAAGGATCATGGTACTAATCCCAAGAAGGGGAGGAATGTGCCTAGAAAAATGGGTAGGTCTAGGAATGTTCAAAGTGGACCTATGGACTCTAAGGTTAAAGGTCTAGAAAGGGAAAATCAAGCCTTGAGGGCAGGACTTGATAAATTGGAAAAGACCTTAGAAAGATTCAAGGTTGGATCTAAAGATCTAGATATGGTGTTGGGTAGTTTGAAACCCAACTATGATAGATCGGGATTGGGATACCGGTCTATGACCTCTAAGACCAACAAAAAGAAGTATGTTGGGGAGGCATACAATCATGGTAAGGAGGGAAAGTCCAAGGATGGCAAGGGAATGCCATCCAAAGGTAAAAAGAGTGACTTAACCAAGGACAAGGTGTCCAAGGTTAAGAAGGTCAATTTTGTAGGCCAAGAATCACCGGTGGCACACCCGTGTGGCCTAGTATGGATTGAGTCACCTAGGGAGGTGGCTAGGGCTCAGAGCTCAAGGGGGAGCTCTAGGAGTCTCTGGGGTCCATGGTAAATAGATCTCAATAGATTTTCTCCTAGGGAATTAGATGAAGTGTGCCAAAGGGTTTGGAAGACTTGGGTAAGTCTTCATCCTAGGTTTTGGCACACTAAAAAGAGAATTTAAGGAGAAGAAGGTGAAAATAGGTTTATATATTGGGTAAAATTAGGTTTTAATGGGAAAATACCATATAATTCAGTGCTAAGAATGTATCATGGTCAGAAATGAGAAGATACATCAAGGAGAAGGCTAAATTAGAACTTTTGGAGGAGTTAAAATGATACAATTTAGGTAGAGTTGGATTTCGTGTCAATCTTGGGATATAAAGTACATTTATTTGGAAACATATTTTTCCAAGTCGATATGGGATCCACAAATCTCTCTACGAAATTTCAGAACTTTTGGAGATTTGTGTAATTATTTAGGAATTACTGAAATTGGGCTGAAAAATTTGAAATTCAGGTATCAGTCGACTGCCCTGGGGGCATTCAACTGGTCTCAGCCCAGAAACATTCTATGAGTTTTGGGAGTCGACTATCCCAGGGGCAGTCGACTAATTGATCAGGATTAAAGAAAAATGGCTATTGGATGATAGAATATGATGTCTAAATTAAGATCATTGATTATATTTCTTGAACAAGGGTTTGTCTCATGACTTATTAGTGATTGTATGAAATGAGACTATATGGATATAATGAATAATTCAAGGAAGAATGATAAGAGATAAGAAGGAGATTTCTTTTTATATTTGAGGATATTGAAAAGAAAGAGTTAAGGATAATTCCTTGTCTAAATTGATAATGGTCAGGATTGGTAAACACGAGGAATTATGAATAGAGTTCAAAATTGATACGAAATGCCAAACTTTTAGGAAATTATGTTTGTACCAAAAGTCAAGCACATTTGTGGTTCTCATGAAATCATATTCTTCTAGGGTAGGGTATATCCAAGCAAATGTGCTTGCAAACTTTTTAGATTCTTCAAGGTGTTTGTTAAGTTCTTTTTGTCACTAGGGATAAGGTTGCTTGGGGGGCAATCCTTTAATGGTGTCCAAGGGAGAAGAACTTGAGTGTTAGGTTGGGAAGAACCTAATTTGAGTCTATGGTGTTAAGTTCGGTAGAACTTGACCTTGGTAAATTAAAAAATTGGGAGAAGACATAGGTTAAGGGGGAGGTTGCCTCCTTGGTTGTCTTGATTTTCATAAGAAATTTTTAGGTTTTATGTCCAACTTGGGAACGGTGATAGATACATGGTTGGATGTATTTTTCCCAAGTAGGTATAGGTACCACAATGTTCTCCACGAAATTTAGAAATTTTTAGAGATTTGTGGAATTTCTGGTGCATTTCTGAAATTGGCAAAAAAAAAACTAATATTCAGAGTATCAGTCGACTGCCCTGGGGGGCAGTCGTCTGCCAAAGGTTGAT
Organism: Boesenbergia rotunda; assembly: GCA_024364735.1. NCBI lineage: Eukaryota > Viridiplantae > Streptophyta > Magnoliopsida > Zingiberales > Zingiberaceae > Boesenbergia > Boesenbergia rotunda. Next base: position 604,656 of record JAGFNQ010000793.1, on the reverse strand, counting down.
TTGTGTATCAGCAACTGGTTTGGTGTCTAAGTGATGTAAAACAAGTGTATAAGAGGCTCGTACACATTGATTATGATCATTAGGGATTCAAAGAACCAATAATTGGGATATTGTTGGGTTCTTTTTGATGTTAGGCAAAGGGGGAGAAGTTTGGGTTTAAGTTGGGAAACCAAACACTCCTGTGGTAGAAACCCTAGGAGCTGAGACTTAGGGAAAGCATGGTTGCTCCATTCTTGACGTAAGAGGAATCTTGGAGAGGTTCTTAAAAACCTTTGTAAGTCTAGTATAGGGGGAGTTTTGGAGAAGCGTTTAAAAAGTCCATTTTAGTGAAAAGTCCTAGCTTAGAGGTCTAGGTGTGGAAATTCCTAACATGGAGAGTTAGGTGTGAAAAGTCCTAGCTTGGAGGGCTAGGTGTGTAAAAATTCCTAACTTGGAGGGGTAGGTGTTGAAAAATCCTAACTTGGAGGGTTAAGTGTGGGATGCCTTGGGATAGGATCCATTTTTGCATTGCATATGCATTGTTTTTGCTATTGACTACTATTTTGCTTTCCCTAACTTAAAATTATTGCCAAGCATTAAAAAGGGGGAGATTGTTGAGGTAATTTGTGGTTCGGAGTGACCAAGTGTTTTGATGTTTGGGCAAAGGTTTAAGTTAGGTTTACCCTTGTTTTCTTATATGTGTATGTTGAGTGTGCAGGTTTACAGGTTACACATATGAACTTGGCTGGACGGCCTCAGTACGGTGAAGGGTGGTATGGAGTCAAGCTAGAGGCTTGTGTGCACCCGAGGGACCTTGGAGAGCAGGGATGAAGAGCTGATGGGCGCGGACTTCTAGACATGCGTGATGGATGGCATGGAGGCAAGCTGGAGGCTTGCGTGCATCCGAGGGACGGGAGCCGAAGATGAAGAGGGCGCGAAGGCAACAGTCGAGGCTGCGGATGAGGAGTCAGTCGAGTCATGAGGGTACGAGTGCTGTGTGAATGTATTCAGGAAGGGTTTCAGCTAGGGACCAGTCGACTGCTCTGGGAGCAGTCGACTGGTAGGTGGCTGGTGAGTTGGCTGAGAATTCGAACGTTGGGGTGCAACGGTCGAATTTCACTGGCACCAGTCGACTGCCTTGGGAGCAGTCGACTGGTGGCGAGGGTTTCAGCCTAAGTCCTATTTAAAGAGGACTTCGTGGTGGCTGAGATTCTTGACGAATCTTGTCTTGGTTAAAGGCAAGATAGTAGTCTTTGTGCTCAGAGATTTGCTTGAGTTTGTGGCGAGGTTTCTCCACCCACAAGGAACGACGAGGGCTAGCCCGAGGTTATCCGGGGAGTGATCCACCGACGGATTCTTGGATTAGTCACCCGTCCGGGGTGGATACCAAGTAAATCATCATTGTTAGCATTGGTTAGTTTTGTATTATTGTTTTTATTGTATATTCCGCTGCGCAAACTAACCGTGTAGATTGAAGAGATTCGAAAAACGCTATTCACCCCCCCTCTAACGAACACAATCGATCGTACAATCACCTCGGGAAAGGGGGGATCCCGAGATCACCTCGGGAGAACAGACACTCGAGATCGTCCTAGGAGAAGATTCCCTGAGACCCTTTCGGGAGAGTGGAGCCCGAAAAGTCATACACCCGATGTTGGAACCCGGATGGCTAGAGAGGGGGGGTGAAGATAGTCAAACACTTTGACCTTTGGTACTTATCAAATTTCTGCACTCAACCTTATCAGTAGCACAGCGGAAGAAACAATGGAAACAAAGCAGTGCAGAAAACAAAAACAGAAAACGAAGGTAAACAAACACAACTAGCAAGATCGCTAACAAGGAGGGTTTACAAGGTTCGGGGATAACTTGCCCCTACTCCTTGGCGTGCCCTTAAGGTGAGCGATCCCTTGATCGTCGGCAGATCAAGCCCCGGTTATCACCAGATAGAAAGCAACCTCCTTCTCGGTGGAGAAACCTCTCCATAGCGTTTCAATCACAGATTTAAGTTTAAGCACAATGAAACAACAAGAAGGATCTTACTTAGCACTTAGCAAAGACAAGAACACAACAAGCTCCCTCAGAGCTTCACCCAGCGACGATCTCACGCAAGAGCCCTCTCCTCGTGTCTTCTCGCTGTTGGACTCGGAGCTTCTTGTTCCCTCCTTCAAGCGCTCAAGTAATGAATGGTTGCTTCACAGATTGTAGTTGCTTGCACAAGATGATGGAACTCCAGAACACGCAAGCAAGATGTGGAGAACACAAAGGCGCAGCAAGAACTCAGTTCGCGAACTCTAGAACCCTGCTTCAACGAAGCCTTCTTCCGCCCTTTTGTTTCTCCACTCAGCACCAGGTGACAGCATCTCCTGCAGCCTCCAGCTGCTTCCCTGCCAACGCCAGCTACCACTGAGCCCTCCCTGGACTTCCTGAGCTCCCCTCAGCCAAGCTCCAGTCAGCAGCTCCAGTCTGCAGCTCCAGCCGTTGCAACCTGAGATGGAAAACGGACAAACCTGCTCCAAGGAAAGCCTCCATTGACTTCTCCTTGAGTGTTTGAATCCTTCCCTGTCACCTGCAACTTGATCAGAGTATTAGAACAGCATATCACTCAGTAAATCAAGAATCATAAGTTAAGCGCAGAGAATCGGATACGTTCAGGCGCGATTAGAGCGTCTGACAGTGCATTTTGAATTAAAGTGATCGGTCACCGGACCGATCAGAGAGCCTCCTGATCGGTCACCAGACCGATCAGGCTGGGTCTAGACCGATCAGGCTCCGTCCTGATCGGTCCCCAACGCTCAATTAGAAATCGTGATTTCTTTGGGACTCTCCTGGATCGATCACCAGACCGATCCTAGGTTGTGGATCGATCACCCGACCGATCCACCCCTATATCGGCCAATTTCTGAGCTTCGCAGTCCAGACCTCCTGATCGATCACCGGACCGATCAGGAAACCTCCTGATCGGTCACCAGACCGATATGGTCGTGACCAGACCGATCAGGCTCCGTCCTGATCGATCATAGAGAGGAACCTGCGATGCTGGATCATTCTCCAGAACGATCTGCACAGTGATCCTGATCGGTTACCAGACCGATCAGAAGCAGTTCAGCAAGGGAACTCAACCTCACTGTTTTCTCCCTGATCGGTCACCAAACCGATCAGGAGCAAAGCAATGGGTGAAACGCATACTCCCTGATTGGTCATCAGACCGATCAGTCATCGCTGGATCGGTCACCATACCGACCCACGAAGGAGAACCGTGCCAACTCCCTGATCGGTCACCAGACCGATCCAGGGGCTCCAACCTAGCCCTCCAAGCTAGGGTTTCATCCACCTTAGCCCTCCAAGCTAAGGATTTTTCACCTAACCCTCCAAGTTGGGAATTTGCACCTAACCCTCCAAGTTAGGACTTTTCACCTAGCCCTCCAAGCTAGGACTTTTCACCCAACTCTTCCGGATTAGGACTTTCCAAACCTAGCCCTCCAAGCTAGGACCTGACCCTCCAAGCCAGGACTTTTTCACCTAACTCTCCAAGATGGGAATTTTCACATAACCCTCCAAGTTAGGACTTTTCTCTTAGCCCTCCAAGCTAGGACTTTTCACCCACCTCTTCCGAATTAGGACTTTTCACACACCTTGCCCTCCAAGCTAGGATTTTCAATACCTAAACCTCCAGGTTAGGATTTTGCAACACCTAGCTCTCCAAGCTAGGATTTTCCATACCATGCCTGATCCCCGACCATGACTTAATCATAATCATCATAATCAACCTAAACTAAAATCGATGTCATCACCAAAACAACAATCAGGGTCAGACTGCATCAACAATCTCCCCCTTTTTGTTGTTTGATAATCCGATTTTAAATTTAGGAATTCTCAATCAATTTCTCAACTTCCAGAATCATAGGGGAATCAAGATCCTCCCCCTACAATATAATCATCCTAAACTTAACCAACCAACACTCTTCCCCTTTGTTGAACACCGAAAAGGGGTCTAGAAGGGCTGTTAAGTTTAAACCATACTCCCCCTCAACCCTAGGGGTATCCCAAAACAACAAAGATTTGATTGATTTTTGATAAGCATATGAATACATATGACAAACAGATATAGGCATGGCAAAATAAGCATATGTATTATATGAGCATGACATCATAAGCATGAACATAGCTATGTATTAAATATGCAGATAGTACAGCATAACATCAACAATAAGCATACGTAAGTAAAATAGACATGCAAGGCAAACTCAGAAAAATCAAAGCATAAACCATCCAGAGAAATAACAAGATGCAAGACATATGCATCAAAGTCAAAATACGTGTGGCACAAGGCCATAACAGATAAGTCATGGGGCATACAGCCCAAAAGTCACACAACTAAACAGTCAAATACACTGATCACCAGGAGAGGCAAAGGACATCCAAACTCAACCGTCAGTGGGGGGGGGGGGTCGACATCGCGCATGAGATCATCCATCGTGGAATCAGCAAACCCTGGTGCAGCACTGCCTGAAGAAGCATCCCCTGGAAATGTATGGCGGCGCCACTCTGCGTACCAAGTCTGCTGCAATGCCTGGACCCCAGAGACAGTAGACTCTACGCCGGTCAATCGGCGATCAAAGGAACGGAAATCCGAGCGGGCCTCCTCTCGATGGAGCTCCCTCAAATGAATATCCTCCTGGAGGATCCGATCCAACTCGGAGATCTGCCATCGTAGATCTGGGTTAGGCTCATAGTCGTACTCAGCGTTAGCAGCAGGAGCCTCATGAGGTGCAGTAGCCTCGGGTGGTGCCTGAAAATGTGGTGCTCCGCCAGGTAGGTCACCGTGTCCTCTCCCATCCTTCCAAACCAAGGCCCCATCGCGCTCATGAATAATAATGCCAAATTTCGCAAAAGCCCGCCGACCGAGCCGACAATCCTGTTTGACCATGGGCACGGTCCTGCCTTTGGTGACATCAACACCAACTGACATAAGTCAATCAGTGATGACATGACCAAATGGCATGTAGACCGTGCGACGGCTCGGCTCTCGATAGGATAGGATAGACTGGAAGATGCTCTCCATGATATCGAAGTTCATCCGGCGGTCCATGCCGTAGAGCATAAGACAATGGTAGGGTCGGATCTCGGTCAAAGGCTTTGAGGTGATGGGCAAGATGCAATTTGTGATTATCTTGAAAAGGATGTAGTCAACTGGAGCAAGTCGTAGGGCTGCAAAAGTAGGAAAATCAGGACCTAACTCATCATGCCCGGCGGGGCGAGGATGACTAAAGAAATGCTGATAGATGAAATCGGGGGTAACATCTGAAAAAGGTGCCAATAAAGGATCAGGAAGCTCAGGGTAGATTGAATATAGATTCGGTGATCGTCGACCACCCAAATATTCTGCCAAGATCTCGTACGAAAAATCAAGGTTCCTCTTGGCGACTCGAGTGGTGAACTCGAAGCCTCCTTAAGGTCCCTGCTGAAGATTGTCATAGAACTCTGAGACTAGGTCATAATTGATGGTCCGTTCCAAGGAAAGAAGGAAGCCCAGGTTGTAAAACATCACTATCTCCATGACCGACGGACAATGTTCAGTCAGAAAAGGGATATCAATGGATTGGCAGGATAGTAATTTGAAGGTCCTCGATTGGAATGCCTGTTCACAGGCCGCATTTGGAAACCGGGAGCTTGAAGAAGGTTGTGGCCTTCTGGAAGGTGCAGATGAAGAAGGGGTTTCCCCCCTCGAACTGCCCTCAGCAGCTTCCTTGACCTTGTAAGATTTTCTAAAGAATTGAATTGATTGAATTGATCATACACATAGTTTGAATCAATTGGGCAATGTTGACACGAACATAGGTTGAATAAAAAATTCAAGAGTTGATCATACAAAGAGTAATCATAAGGTAGACATTAGATCAAAAAGGAGGACAATAATGAGGTGAAAGATAGATTTGAACATAATCATATGGTGAAGCATAGAGAGAAAGGTCATGGCCAACACAAGAAGATCACGGCACAATACAAAACATGGTTAGCGTTAAAGCATAATCTATGAACTGATTTGAAGGGAAAACTGAGACAAAAACTTACTTAGGTGTCATTGGTGAGGTTCTTGAAATCTGAAAGGAAGAAAGGCTTGCGCAGGAGAAACCTTCGGCGCAAGAGAGATCGCAAAGCCCCTCAGCAAGAGAGAACGTCGCAGGATGCAGGAAGAAGACAGAGCTCGGAAGAACCCTCTTAGAACCGCACGCGCACACTCACGAGAGGAAGACGAAGGCACTGGGGAAGCTCTCACACGAAGTGAAGGTCGCGCAAGTGGGAGGTTTCGGCGCTAGGGTTCGGCAATGAAAGGTTTCGAAGTAATTAATCAGTTGGTGGATCGGTCCACCAACCATAATTTAATACGTTTGAACGGATCACCGTTCGATCTGATAGCGCCCGGACCGATCAAGCTTTAGCCTGATCGATCTGACCTGGGCTTGATCGGTCGGGTGACCGATCAGGCGCTCTCCTGATCGATCGGCTGATCGATCAGGACACGAACAGTAGGGATCGGAGGGAAACCTGTGAGCCCCCTGATCGGTCTGTGGACCGATCACCATAGGGTGCCAGATCTGTCAGGGGACCGATCCAGGCTAGCTCAGTAAGTTTGGTCAAGATTTCGTAAAGTCACTGCTGCCCCTCCGATCGGTCTGTGGACCGATCGTTATAGGATGGAGCCAGATCAGTCCAGGGACCGATCAGCCCTACTCCTGATCGGTCCAGTGACCGATCAGAGTTCCTGAAACTTTTAGATACGATCTGAAACTTTCAGTTTCAGATTGTTACATGATTTCCAAAGGGATTTGGTGAAGGATATCGATCTTGGAAGCCGTCCCTCGTCTATAATTGATCCCCAATCAAGGATTAAAGGTCCTTAGGGTTTGAACAAGTCACTTTGCTCCACCAAAGTGGAGTCAAACTCAAACAACAAGGATTCAAACAATTTGTGCCAAAACCAAGGTTCCAATCAAGTTTTCTTGATTGGAATGTCCAAGTATGATCATGGAGCCAAATACACATATGTTATGCATTGGTTTTCCCCATACTTGGTCACCGAAGTGATTATTATCTCGTCAACTTAATTTCTCAAGGGATGCATTGACATTTTGAGAAATTTAGTTGATCCTAACATCTCACCCCATTTCTAGCAAACAAAAATGTTTTGGTAAACCTTATAGTTTGTGTGAGATGCCCCTAAAGTTACCCAATTGTTTCCCAACAATTCGAAATAATCATGAAGGGTTTTGTATGCATTTAGGAAAACTATGAAGAGCGACACATTCCCAACTCCCATCTTAGGAAACTAAATTCATTTTCGGGGAGTGGTTTAGTGAAAATGTCAGCTAGGTTTGATTTGGACTCTATATGTGAGAGTACAATTTCTCCCCTAGCCACATGATCTCTAATGAAGTGGTGACACACTTCAATATGTTTAGTCCTAGAATGATGGACTGGATTCTTGGTTAGGTTAATCGTGCTAATGTTATCACATAACACTTGCACACCCTTGTAACTCAATCCATAGTCCTCTAAAGTATGTATCATCCACAACAATTGCGATACGCTCTCTCCCATGGCGATGTATTCTACCTCGGTCGTGGAGAGAGCAACACAATGTTGCTTCCGACTTGACCAACTCACTAAGGACGAGCCTAAGAATTGGCAACCCCCACTTGTGCTCTTCCGGTCCAACTTACATCCAGCGTAGTCGGAATCCGTATAGCCAATTAAATCAAATGATTCGGTACGGGGGTACCAAAGACCGACTCCAATTGTGCCTTTGAGATATCTCAAAATTCGCTTAACAACGATCAAATGAGATTCCTTGGCACACACTTGATACCTAGCGCACATACCCACAGCAAATAGGATATCCGGTCGACTAGCTGTGAGGTATAGCAAACTACCTATCATGCTTTGATATTGAGTTAAATCAACGGGTTTACCACTCTCATCATTGTCTAATCTTGTGTTTGTAGCCATGGGAGTGGTTACCTCTTTTGAATCACTCATGTTAAATTTTCGAAGCATTTCTTGTGTATACTTTGATTGGTGCACATGGATACCATCGCGAGTTTGCTTGATTTCAAGTCCAAGGAAGAAAGTCAACTCTCCCACTAGACTCATTTCAAATTCACTCTCCATGTGTCCAATGAACTCATTCAAATAGCCCTTATTGTTTGAGGCACAAATTATATCATCGACATATACTTGGGCTACAAAAATATTGTCACCATCTCTTCGTAGAAATAGTGTAGGGTATATTTGGCCTCTAACGAAGCCCTTCTCAATTAGGAATGTCGACAACCGCTCATACCAAGCCCGGGGTGCTTGTTTAAGGCCATAAAGTGCCTTTTTGAGCTTGAACACGTGGTTTGGAAATTCGGAATTCTCAAACCCCGGTGGTTGTTCTACGTAGACCTCTTCTCTTATTAGACCATTTAGAAAGGCCGATTTGACATCCATTTGGTATAATTTGAAGCCACGATGTGCTGCAAATGCTAGCATCAATCGAATGGATTCTAATCGTGCCACGGGAGCATAGGTTTCATCATAATCAAGGCCTTCAACTTGACTATAGCCCTTGGCT